>WHYT01013280.1:27196-54885 GCA_009806455.1 Tetrax tetrax
GCACTCCCAGTTACGCACCCCCGGCGCTGCCCCCCATCCCGTGCCCAGAAAAGTTGGGTCCGTCCCGCCACGTTGCGCATCTGCCCCCCACGCCCCTTCCCCAGGTGGAGCGTGGCTCTGCCCACCCACGCACCCGCATCCCCCGAGTTTTTATCCGAGCGCTTTGGGCAGGGCAGGTGTCCCTCGATCCTGGCAAAGACTTTCGGACGCTTCCCTCTCTCCCTCGGCTTTTCAAGCCGCCTGCAGGGATTTGTTTGTTTGTTTACTTGTGTGTGAAAACAGCAGAAGGGAAGGGGAGCCCAGGGAAATGTTGGGAGCGCACTTTTCACTTGCAGTGTCAGCCCAGTTCCTTTGAGATTATGAGAGCTCTGGCAGCTGGAAGCCTGGCCCCGTGACCCTTAACAAACCTCATTCTTGGCAGAAGTAGAGACCACAACCAGCTCATCATCTGAATTTTTAAAATACCTATTGCAATATCGGACTGAGCATAAAAGCAGGACCTGAGCAGCTCCATCTTCAGGTGTGCTCACCTTCCACATCTGAATCCGCATTCAGCTACTGTGCCTTTGTGCAGCTTCTCCTTTGGAAAGTGCCTATAAACATCTCATGTAAACATGAGGCTCAGTACTGACAGCTGCAGAGAGGATTTCTGACCAGATCTGGTTTTGGAAAGGAAGAGGTATATTTCCAACTGCCAGCACTCAGCTTCACCCACAGCTCCAGGGTTTAGCTGGATTCCCTCCACCACCAGCACCTCCAGATCTGCATGAGGCTGGGGTCCTCTTCATGTCCGTGTGGCTCCATGCTCTGCCCTAAGAAACACGCACAACAGCCACTGGTGAAACATAACTCACAAATTGAGACCCAATCCGTAGGGCAGGCCCTTTGGCTTGGCCTCTCCAGCTTGATACAACTTCTGGAGACAAACGTCAGCAGACCTGACTCCAAGAGACCAAGTCTGTTGAGTGAGATCCATGGCACGGACTCAGGCAGATCGCTGCACTCATACAACGCCTCCCGGGCTTTGAGGGTCACGCTGAGGGACGTCACTGGAAGCTCTTCAAGCTGTCATTTCTCAGAGCAGAACTGCGCTGGAATGGGGTGATCCAGAGTACACACCAGTTCAGGGAAGTAATTTGGTTCATAGCCATTAATTTCATTCCCTTTAATCTCGATTTAGGTCCCTGCACCTGGACAAGGGACATCTTTGATGGCGTGCAGATGCAGGAGAAACCAGAGCACCCAAAAAATTGCAATATATGTTGCTTGCTAAGAAGATACACAAAGTTTCAAAAATGAGTGTATATTAAACACAATTTATTATCAACTTTTTTGATAGGGCACATTTTTTTAAAGATCTGAGGGTTTTTGGCAGACATCTTTCAACTGATTTCTCAAAAAGTTTGGTGGTATTTCCAGCGATCGCAGGCAAATATGCCTTCCCAGGCTGCCAGGCCCCGTGTTTGTTGCATGTATTTGTTCATCGCTATAGTAACTGAAAGACAGATAAAGAATAACATTAAGAAAAGTAAAACTGGGATCAAATCCACAAAGAAACACCTTGTCAGAGTTTGGATTTTCTCAGACTCGCACTGCTGAGGACAAAGTGGATGAGGCAGGTCGGGGCGGAGCTGAGAAGGCTCATTTTAAAACTGGAAGTCAAAGCTTTCCTGAAACAATTTTGTTCTGCCTCTGTTTTCTTCTCCGTAGCACTAACATGAGGTTTCTGGACAACTCGTTGTTATATCCTCTGGCTTTAATACTAAATCTGTCTTTATGTGGCTTGATCTCTGCTCATGGAGCAAGCAGTTGTAGCTCTTCTGACAAGATCAGAGTCCTCAGAGCAGCTGCTCACTTGCCTTCACCGTTGTTCTGAGTCAGGATCTCCAGCAGCAGCTTCTAAAGAGCCTGACAGCATAAAAGGGAACATCAGAGCCCGCAGCCCTAAGCCAAGCACTTGCTGTAGTTTGCACATGAGCGGGCAAACTGAATTCAAACAAGTTTATGCACTTTGCTAGGAGGTGTTTAAACAAGCCCCTGGACTGAAGACTGGCAGCACCTGGGTCAGGACTGATGCTGCTCACCTGCATCCATCAGGTTGGGGAGTGATGGAAAAGAGAACTGAGAACTCCTGTCCCAGCCTTGCTGTGCTTGCAGCACTCTCAGAGAAATGCACTTTGAAAACCTGAATGCTAGAAGGCAGGTTCAAAACCGGCTGTTGGAGGAGGGTCTTGACATCATCTCCCCAGCCCCAGTGGTTAGAGCCAGGGGTGAACCACGCTGTGCTGGCAGGACTTTGATCATGCCCTGCTGGAAGCAACCCCAGCCTGCGCCCACCCATTGCATGAGCACTGGGTCCTGGTTGCTCTGTGTCTGCCACCCAATTCCTCACCTCCTGCCCCTTGGTGTGCCCATATTGCCAATACTTGGAGGACAGTAATATTCTGCACCACAAGCACCAGGTGTTATATGGAGCCATTTCTCCGTGCAAGCCAACTCTACAGCAGCAGAGGGGTTTGCTGTCTGCAGAGTGGGCCAGGTGGATCGAGAGCCAAGGGAGTTTTGCAGAATCGTGAACAAAGCGGAGCCCCTTGCGTAAAGATACCTGAAGGTGAGCAGTGCCTGAGCAGAGCGAGGTCGCCTGCCACTGCTCCTCCGCAGTCCTGCTCTCAGGATCCTGGCTCGCTCTTTGCTTTACCAGCTGCAAACCATGAAGTGGGGAATGGATTTGGATGCATGGAGGAGGCCGGGTGCGAGACCCTTCCATCGCTGGGTGTTTATGAACCCTGGGAACAGGTCATGCTGAACCCCAGTGCTGTCATCGGTTTTGATCATATTACACCGCTCCTTTTAATGCAGATTCCCCTCCAGGATTATCAAAGAGTTTATTCAGCCTGAATGGGATGCCTACAAAAATTTAATTAATTTTTTAAAAAGAAAAATTGGAAAGTATTAGAGAGGGAGATAAGGCAGTAGCTTTTTTTCTTTTTTTCCCCTCCTCTTTTTTTTCCTTCTCTAACAGTAATAAAGCCAACAATCCAGCTGAGGAAAAAAGTGGCTGAGTGATTCATCGAGACTGAATCAGAGTCACTACGCAGTGGAATTCACTGCCTTTGCTCCTGCGGTAGTAACTCCGTTGCTGCTTTAGATCACTGGCTGTGCTCTCAGGCACAGATATAAGACAGTGAGAGTGAGATAAAACCACCTTAACAGAGAGGCTTTTTGGTGTGCACGGCATGTTCCCTTTGAACACAGCATGGTCTCTTTTGCCCAGTTGTGTGGGATGGATTTTATTAAAAAGAGAGCCTGAATGAATTAAGTTTCTTAGGGTTATACCTGCCATTAGATCATGCAGTCCTCCCACTCTGCCGGGGAAGAACTTCTTTCTGTTCCATTTTAAATGCAAGCTTCCCCGCTCTCACTGGGAGGTTACCTCTGCAGAAAGCACTCTGCCTGGGCCACGGCACCCACCGGTACCCAGACCTAAGCTGAAAAGTCCAGATACCGCAGCTGAGCACCTCAGATTTCTCAGTGGTTTGTATCCCAGTCCATTTTGCAAGGGAAACCATTGTGAAGAGGTGAGGCTGGAGGAAAACTCTGGTCTACATCTGATTGACAGCACCAGCTGATTTGGTGCTTATCCTTACTTAGAATTATATCTCACTGTTCTCACCACCTCCTTTCTCTACATTGTTCATTATTCGGCGCAGGGAGCGCGCTGGATGCTACAGCATTGCCGTGCAGCCGGGTTCCCGGACTCACGGTAAAAGCGCTCAGCCGGGATAAGGTGGGAAGCCGAAGTGATCAAAACCGAAGTGATCAAAAGAAGAGGGTCGCACGACTGATACCTAAACAGACAGGCCTTTAAATAATCAAACTCTGATGTCTATGGTATGAAATCTCACTGTTTGCAGAGCACTTTGATTTATTCACTGTACTTTATTTATAACACTACCTGCATATATGAAACTAAAATCCAGTTTAAGGCGGGTTTGACTTTTAGCTTTAAAGAGGAACATTTGCATTCATTTTTAAGAGTGTAGCCATCACGGTTCATAATGCAGACATCATTAATTCAGGTTTCATTTGATGTTCACAAAATTGTTTTGCAAGCATTGAAAAGCCCTCTCAGAGTGACCCTTTGAGGTATTTATTGTCTTGGGACCAGAGCAGAAACCAAAGCAAGGGGCAACCATGTCAGCAGCAGCCAGAGAGCGCTGGAGCGGGGCTGCGGGACAGGGGCATTACCAATCAAAATCAGAGTAGGATAATGAGAAATAAAAACTGAATCTTAAAACGCCTTCCCCCCACCACTCCCTTCTTCCTGGCCTCAACTTTATTCCTGAATTCTCTACGTCCTCCTGCCAGTGGTACAGGGCGATGGGGAATGGGGGTTGTGGTCTGTTGGTTACACATTGTTTCTGCTGCTCCCTCCTCCTCAGGGGGAGGACTCCTCACACTCTGCTCCTGCTCCAGCCCAGGGTCTCTCACACGGGAGACAGTCCTCCATGAACTTCTCCAACTTGAGTCCTTCCCATGGGCTGCAGCTCTTCACAACTGCTCTAACGTGAGCAGTTCTGCTGTTCTGCAGGGTGCAGTCCTTCAGAACAGGCTGCTCCAGCATGGGTCCCCCACGGGGTCACAGCTCCTGCCAGGAGCCTGCTCCAGCACGGGCTTCCCACAGGTCACAGCCTCCTTGGGGCATCCACCTGCTTCAGCGTGGGGTCCTCCATGGCCTGTAGGGGAATTTCTGGGCCGGCACTTGGAGCAGCTCCTCCTCCTCCTTCTGCACCGCCCTTGGTGTCACAGAGCTGTTCCCCTCACTTATTCTCACTCCTCTCTTCTCACTGCTGCCGGTGTTGCACAGTTTTTTTCCCCTTTCTTACATATGTTACCCCAGGGGCACTACCACCATTGCTGATGGGCTCAGCCTTGGCCAGGGGTGGGTCTGCCCTGGAGCTGGCGGCGTTGGCTCCTTCGGACATGGAGGAAGCTTCCAGCAGCTTCTCACAGAGCCCACCCCCGTAGCTCCCCACTAACAAAGCCTTGCCACGCAAACCTAAAACAATAATTTATATGCATATGAGTCTGTATATATTTCCATGAGTACTGCATTTCTGAGTGAATAAAGATAACTATATGCAACTGTGAATAAAAGAGCTGAGTGAATCATTCATCATGGATTACTGATAGGATTAATTTTACCTCTTTTTTTTCTGCTCCCAGGATGCCCACAAGCCCCCCTGAATTTATTTTCCTTCTTTTATTAATTATTTTTGAAGACAAAGTAGATTAAAACCAAGTAATTTTTCCCTTCTTTGCTTGGCTGAATGAGCTGCTTGCAGGCAGGTTAACCACTGCAAATTCTCCCTGAAAGCGAATGCCTTCTCTTCCACATCTGAGCCTACAAGCTTCAAAATCCTTCCCCCTGAACGTTCACACATGTAAAGTGCAGTCACGGGAATCTAAGAGGAAAATGAGCTCAAAACAGAGGGACAAGCAGAAATGAGGGCTTTTCACGAGCTGGCTCTAGTGAGGGACTGCCAGCTGTGTCGGGCAGGGCTGCGCTCCGCTGCCGGGGCGGTGAGGGAAGGACCGCGGGTAGGCAAGCTCAGCCCGGCGGGTTCAATGCACACGCGGTAGGAGGCTGTTTGAGCTCCTCTTTCTGCCAACAAGGAGAAATCAGCTCCTCCATGGACTCTTCAGGCAAAGTCCTGAAGATATCAGAGGATGTCCCAGCACGTTTAGGTCATGAACCAGCTCGTTGGTTGGTTCCAAAGCCCTTTTGGCAAATGCTGGCTGATGCTCAGTCTTCTGCACATGCTTCATGCCGAGTAAGTCCAGAGCGTTCAGTCCAACTGTTCATATGCAGAAAGTTAACCTGGCTGCACTTCCCACCTCGGAGCAGGCAAAATTCAGCTCCACAGGAGCAGCAGCCACGCTGTTGCATCTCAGAAGACTTTTCTTTGCAGACAGACCTCTGCTTGCATGGTGATCCTGGTGTTCACACCAACCGAAAATCCGGCAGCATGAATGGCTGTGAGCATCGCATGCAAAGCACTGCAGCCCTTGGAAATCAAACGCTCATTCAAACCAATTTGATTCACACTGGTTTTGCACGTCAGCTCTTCTCCAGACAGGACGTTGCCAATCCTGTCTGCGGGCAGTTGTACGTCCCATTATTCCGTGTGACAAGCACGTCCTGTCATGTCTCAGTGTGGCTTCCCCTTGGCCAGCCACACTCCGCCCGGCACCACCCCGGATGATTTTACACAAACAGACCAACAATGGTTCCCTTGCAGATGGCTGCGAACTGTGCTGGGGACCAAGGCTGCTGTTTCCATGGCAGCACGTAGACGATTCCACTCGTGAGCAGCCCTACTATTAAAATATAAACAAAAATAAACCCTGAAAGTGACTTTTTCCTTCCCACCCCTTGACCGTTGGGAGCCTTCACACTCTGCTCCGTGCCGGAAACCCGGGGCTGCCAGTGCGGCTTTTCCCACCAAGTTTCCCCAGGGCTGCTGGAGCTGCGTGAACAGTGGCAGCGGTGTCTGGGGCATCGCATGCCAATGCCACCCGGCACAGCCTCAGAAACACAGCTGGGTCGGCTCAGGTCAGCGCTGAGACGGGAGCCTGCTGGACTCACGGCCACTGAGCAACGGGAGGCTGTTCCCAGCGGAGAGGGGAGCCAGCAGCTCGGCACTGCTCTGGGATGCCCTCGGCTACACAGGAAGGGAAATTGAGGCCCTTCTTGGAGATGGAAAACCTATTTCCTAAGCCCTTTACATGCTTAGTGAAGAAACATTATTTCTGACCATTAATTCCCCAGCAAAAATCTTCAAAAACAAAAGAAAAAAGAAGGAGACTTCTTTATTCAGAGCTGTTCAAAGAGGAGCACAGACTGGAGCCCACAGGTGGTTTGCGAACCCTTTCTGGCGATTGCACGCTGCATTAGCGCAGTTACAGCCCAACGTTCCCCCAAGTGCAGTAAGAGCCTGAGCCCATGGCCAGCCTTCTGCGCCCCAGCCAGTGCGGCTGGCACTTCCCAGAATGATTTTTTTCAAAAATAGTGGTGATCTGCAGCAGTTCAGCAGAACAAAAGTTAAACTAGAGCTGCCCATCTCAGAGCTGTGATACCCAGTTGTTTTAGCTGAGCTTTGGCAAGAGAGACACGTGGTTTCTCCTCCTCCGTGGCTGGAAGAGAAAGCCACGGCTGGGATTTGCGGAACTAGCCTGGGGTCTAATAAATGCAGAAGACAATTAAGTATTTTCACTTCCAAGAAACAAATATCAGAAATTCCCCACCCAAATTTAACTCACCTGTTGTGCCACGTTTAACCTTCAGCCATTTTCACTTCTCCTTTCTGCAGCTTCCACGCTGCTTTTGGCAAAACACACTGCAACATTCACACAGCCTTGAAGGGAAATCCATCAGGCAGCTTCCCCAGCACAGCAGGTATTTGGAGCTAAATAACGGGCACGGCAGGCCAGGTGGGGCGCAGGGGCAGCAGGGCTCAGCAAGGGGAAATCACGTTTCTCCAACAGCAGCGGCTTCCTCTCCGAGGCCAGGCACAGTGAGTTATTTGTGTGAGCACAGTTTCTAGGGGGAGGAAAAAAAGGGGAAAAAAATAGAAGAAAAGAAATAAATGGCTGCCTGCGGTCCAGCCACAGCAGCCTAAAGCATCCCAGCAGTATTCAGCCCACTTATTGTAGATCCTGGGGAATACAGGCGATTCCCTGCCTGACCTCTACAGCAGCTACTAGTGGGTACCTGAGGAGGAGATTAAGAAGGAGCCGGTCATGCAGGCTCAGGAAAGAGCACTGCATCCCTGGGACACTCTCCAAGACTCCAGCGATCTGCTGTTAAACAAGTTCCTCAGCCCAAGAGGACACTGCTGCCTCAATTTATTGTTCTTCTATTAATTCCTCTCGCCACATTAGGAACACTTTTTTGGTATCTGGTGGCAAGTGGTCCCTGCATCAATTACCCCTTGTGTGAAGTGCCCTTTTGTGTATCTGGAGTGTACCACGTCTGATTCAGCTGTGCTTTCTACTCCTTGTGTGGAAAGAAGCAGGGAATAGTCCTTCTCGGCTCACTTCAACGCACAGGCGTTCCCAGGAGCTTCTCCTGAAGCTAGTGCTTTAATACGCACTGATGTTCCTATTTCCTTCAGCAGTCCTTGCACTGGGATGTGGAGATCTTGACAGCTCGAAGAGCCTATGAACAGGTATACGTCTTAGTCGGAGAGGCAGGAGCTCCTTATGCAGGTAGTTAAACCGCAGTTTTAGTAGCAGGCCTGCCTACACGCTCCAAGGAAGCACTCTTAGGAGCTCACCTCACCAACAATGCACCAAGCCCTCCAGTCCAACATTTTCTTTCCAATCCACACATGAATGTGTGAGAGCAGCAAATCTCCTTTCCTTCAAACTTTACCTGCTCAAGCATCATCTGCTGCAACTGCTGCTGCAGGGACCTTCCCTCCAGGCTGGCTGAGCTGCCCCTTCCCCACAGCAAAGGGTGAGATGTTCCCTTCCTGCGAGCAGACCATGTGAAGGAGTGACCCCACTGCTTTTGAGGCACGGTGGCCTAGACAGGTGAGGGTGGATGGAAGGGTGCTATGAGGTGAACACCGAACATGGGTAAGCATAGAAGGGCTCCACTGTGTCTGCAACATCTGCAAATGCCACTGGCCCCTAACCTTTGACTGACCTGCGCCAGGGCTGCTCACCTCCTCTATCCCAAACCCTCCCTCCTCCCAGACGCACCACGCTGAGGGTACCTCAGCAGTGGGGTTACTAACATTTGGTCTGCGCCAGGACGGAAAAGGGCACGCAGGAACATTGCACCCTCTGTCACCCTTGGCTGCCCGGCCGAGGGGCATCCCCCACGCAGTGCCCCAGGCTGTACCCATCCTCCAGCCACTCTCTGTGGGCAGGGAGCTGGAGGCAGCCCAGCCACAGCGGTGGCACCCATGGGGACAGCTGAGCAGGGCACAGACCAGGCCCTTCCCAACGCCCTCTGCCCTGCAGTGGCAGATCTGCCAATGCGCGGGGTCGCTCAGGCCGTGGATGCCTTCAGAGCACGGTTAGAGAAACCACAGGGGCTCCCAAAAATTGGTGCCCAGCTTCCCGCAGTGGCTCCAGGCCATGGGCTGGGGCGGCCTCGACAGCTTTTATCCGTGTGAAACAACAATGCCATCCAGTGGCTGGCGAGCCTGCGGTCCCCTCAGCGCGTCACCGCAACCGGGGCAACGCTTACCTGCCTCGATTTCGGGGTTTGAATTTATTCTTGGCATACTACTGCGTCTCTAAATAAATACTCTCCAGACTTAAATACTCACAGTTAATCGTCTACCGTGGCTGAGGGCTCTCCCACCAGCACTTAGACCAAGCGGAGCAGCCCCATCCCCGCGTGACCCCATCCACCTCGCGCTGCCCTGCGCCCACACGCTGCCCACTTGCTCGCAGAGCAGAGCAGTGGTGGCAGGGGACACTTGGCACTGCCAGCTCTTGCATTTAGAGTAAATATTGATCTGTAAGAGGGAGCTGGCAGGCGTTGAAAGTTCAAAGATTCAACTAAATGTTCTTTTCTTAAGAAAAAAAAAAAAAAAGAGCATAACATAGAAAAGTAATGAACAGATTCCTTGGCAGACGTGGTTTGAAATGGAAACAACTTTGAGACATCAGCGCTCACCACTGTTATTTTTCCTTTGCTTTATTGAACTTTAGTATCTATTATCCATTATCTGCTTTGTGAGTCTCACCTGCTGTCTGGCTTGGCATGTATTTTACAATACACGTAATCTTGTCACTACGTTATAAAGAAACCACGGTTGTACCTGCTGAAACACGCTTCTCAGATACTAAAGAAAGAAAGAAAAGAAAATAAATATTTTCTTCTTGTTGGACTTTCTTTTTTTCAGCCTTTAGGCTTAAAAAAGCACCTTTTCTGTAACTACGTAGGCTATATACCTTTTTTTTTAAAGATGCAACAGCTGTCTTCGTGGACTTTAGTGATTCCCAGGAGCCAGGGCTGTTCAGGCACCCACCAAAGAGCCCCATAATTGCAAGAACAGATAAAATTGCAGGATTTGGCCATAGAGGTCAAGGGCAGCAGATGACCGGAGCTGCTCCAGTGCAGCTGGAACCAGAGTCCAGCTTAATGCTCACCCTCTAAGCTCACCTCCATATCTCAGGTTTTTTTAGACCAAACAAATGAGGCTCATTTCAGTTCCTCTCCCTGCCTTGCCATTTCTCTACCATCTTCCTGCCCTGCTTTGAGCTTTTTCTTTCTTTCCTGAAGGCCAAGAATCTCTGAGGTTTTCCTTCATGCCGAGCAGGGGGACGCAAATCTCTTTCTGCTCCTATTTTGCCCACCATGATAACGCCATGATACCTCCTGCCCGCCTGAGCTGATACCCTGGCGTCGCCATCCCTGTGCCGCGTGTCTGACGGCTGCAAGAATCCGGGATTACAGCCTGTTGGGGGTGTGCTGAAAAGCAATTTATCCTCCTCACCTTCTTCAGTGATGACAGCACCAACAAAAAGAGTCAGGAGTCTGCTTGTCAACTCTCCACTGCTGTCTTTTCACTGAAATTGTGGTATTCTTGGGCAAGCAGCCTGCAAAGGAGGAGACAATAACAATATATCAGAAATAGAAAGTTTGGTGGCACTTCTGAAATCTCTCCAAATCCTTGCCCCACTCAGGTGGACCACGAGCATCTCCTTCTAACATTGGTCTTGTCCCCAGGGAAGGACCCTGGGGGAGTACCCTGGGTTATCCGTGCAGTTGAGCATCCAATCTCCTCTACTGTTTGCTTCCTTAATTACTTTTAATCTTGACTATTATTGTTGTTGTTGTTATTACTACTAACAAGTACTTCAAACTCTCGAAGGACACGATAACGTGCACTAATTAGCCAGCCAGATGGCGGCTGCCAAGAAGGCAGCGCACAGCCCAGCGCTCCCCAGGCTGCAGTGCGTGTCTGCACCCCTGTCCGCCCCACTCCCCTCCTGCCCCTCCTCACTTTCCTCAGCCCCTCAGGCACAGGCTTCCCCACTTGGACTCTCCAAATTGTAACTGCCAGCAGCTGGGCCAGTTTGTTACCTATAGCTGGGATGTCTTGGGTGTGTGCCCCGCCTCAGCAGTGTTATCCTCTTCCCTCGTTCTCCCTGACCTTTATTTTTCCAGCCTCCCATCACATCGATGGTTTTCCTCAGTGGGTTACTCTTCTCCTAACACGCCGTGTCTAACCAGGAATCGGCCTGTTCCTGGCAACACAACTTTCCTCTTTGCCTGGGGAAGTGGCGAAGTTTGACCCCTCGAGCCAGGGCAGGGTACCCGCGGAGGCGTTGTGGATGCCCTGCACGCACTGGCACCTGCACTGCTGCTCCCTGCCCTCCAACAGCTCCCGTGAGGGTCTGCTGTGCCAGGCTGGCAGAGGGCAGGGCTGGGTGGACCTGTACCATGCACCTCTCCTTATCTACTCAGGCCCTGGGGAGATGCTTGTTGCCAAACCGAGATGCCTCCCAAGGCCAGCCCAGCCCCAGCACTTCGGGGTGGTGTTGCAGCATCCCCAGCTGAGGTCTTCAGCTGAGCAGTGTCTGCAGCTCAGCCTGCGGGGCAGCGAGCGGTACACGCACTTATCTCAGCAGCCCTTGCCCATCAGGCTGCAGCCCAGGGAACCGTTGCCTTTAAAAGAAGCTGTGAGATCCTTTTTAGCCAGGATCATCATTCCTGCATGGTGCTGGAAGAACTGTGGAGCTGTTTTCCGCAGTGAGGTCTCCTAAGAGCCAGCGAGGTGTGAGCCTCTGAGTGACTAACAATAGAGCAAGAAGCAGAGCACCAGCTTGTAACTGGGAGGGAGCATCACCAGGAGAGTGGGGCGGATAGTCATGTCCTGGGCAGTGGCTGAGGGCAGCCGTATTTCTCACCTGGCTGGGCAGCACGGGGCCCTGGGCTGGCAGCGATGAGTAAAATGGAGGTGCTTTGATCTGCCTCCCCTCCCTGACAGACTCCCAGGCAGAAAATGATCAGACACAAAATAGAGCAAATTGACTCCGTCCTACTCCTCTCCAGGCAAGGATGAAAAACATGCAAAGAGTAGAGCTAGTTCAATAGCAAAACAGCAACTGCAGAAAGATTTCCCAGTCACTGGGCTGACTTCACTCTTTTGTAGGAGATCACAGAGACCAACAGCTACAGCTACTTGTGAGTATCCTGGACACCACAAGAATTTTGCCCAGAGTAATTTTCCTCTTCAGCTCATTTCATCTCTGTCCTTCCTCCTTTTTCTTCTCTCTGTGAGAGCTGACAGCTTCTCCCTTTGGAGAACCATCAGTCCCTACAGGAACCAGGATGTGACTGTTACCAGTGGAGTGGTGCAGCTCCACTGGTGGGGTGATGGCACAACTTTCGTTTTCAGGGAGGTACAAGGACACCCCTTCCTTACCTGCAGCCAGCCTGGGCTGTGCAATGAGCTGGGATCCCCAGGGCATGTCCAGCCATGAGTTATCCTTTCTGCTTTTGGCACCTCTTTCAGGTGGGATGAAGCTCCTGTCCTCCCTCTTCATCAGTGCCACAGGATCCCTCCATTCCCATTTATTTCTGCAGAGCCTGAGTAAATTGAGACAATTCTCCCCACATCTATCTTTCCAAAGTGGCCACCCCCCAATTTGTAGGTACAATTACCTGCATGCATCAGCTGCTAAATTGTCCAGGCAAATGGTTGCTGCGTGCTCAGGAAAGCATCTAGCCAAGGTTGTTGTTATGCCTGCGGAGAGCGGGCAGGCTCTTTGCACCATTACCTCTCACCTCCACCTGCGGAGGATGCTTACATCAGACTTGTCCCCCTGGAACCGTTCTATAGCCACGGGAAAAGACAGGCTCCCTCCAAGGGCTCTGAACGCCTCTCTAGAGAAACAGCTCCATGTCTGGAGAAACATCTCTGTCTTGATCAGCAGGGCTTGAGAGGACGAATGTCCATTAAACGACTAAAATTGGAGGATGTGGCTGTGCCCCAGACGTCATTGCAGCCTCAGCGCCGCTGCCCAGCCTGACGCTGCCGGGACACGGGAAGCAGGAACCTGCTGCCAGTGCCGCTCCCCTGCTAGATGCAAGGAAGCCTTTTTAAACCTCTCCACGAAGCTTCTCTCTTCTTTAGACATTAATGTTAATCACTCATGCAACTGCCCTTATCGCTCCAGGTGCTGCTGAGATAAGAGGTGCCACTCATGCTGTTAATGCAAATCTGCGCTGCTTTGGAGGAGAGGCTGTTTGTAAGGGGAGAAGAGCATTGCTGGGAGCCCAGCGGCTGCTGACAGACAGCTGTCACCCCTGCTTCTCCAGGGCTCCCAGGGGTGCTGGGTGGCTCATTATACAGAGGATATTGAGCCATATCATTAAAAAAAAACCCAAAACATCCTGTTTTCACAAGAACATCATTGAGAAAAGTCCCATCTCTTAGAATCACTGTGGAAAAAACAAATTGAGCACATTCCCAGTCAAGTAATGTGGGGGATTTTGCATCTCAAAAGCTGCTGTGTCTCTTCTCCTTCCTGTTTCTGGTCATAGAAAATCTGGAAATGCTACCTACCACAAACGTTGCTTGCAAAGCTGTTGGGTTTGAGCCCTGGCAGCTCCCTTCAGGGATGTGAATCTTACTGCTTCCATTTTACAGCAGGTGGAGGGAGGGAAGGAACTCAAGGCAAAGAGGGTTTGGATGCTCAGTGACTTGCCAAGGATGGAGCAGGGAACAGTGTGCTGTGGTCATGTTCCCCCTCCCCAGGCTCTCACTTTTAGGCTGCACCACCTGTGCAGTATTAAAGCAGGGTCCAAACGTCACGGATGGGCTTGGAGACATGCGGGCTGGAGGCTCCTTTCCATGTGACTGTAGCAAGAGAAGACCCCAGGCTTTGCTGGCAAATTATCACAGCCCTGTCATGCTGAAAGCTCTGCCTGGGGAACATGAGTCAGGGAGCCGCGGCTTGGAAATGGTGCCGCAGCATTGTGCCTGGGTGAAAACCTACAAGGTTGGGCATGTAAGCGCGCGTGCGTGAGTGTGTACCTGGGCTGGTGTGCCTGGGTATCCACACCTGTGCATGCTGGCAGAAAAAGGAAGGGATTTTTATCCAGTGGCTTAGGAAAGGTTTCTGATGTGGCTATCCCATGACTGTGAATGCTTCAGACTGGGATTTAAGCTGAGGAGTGCCTGCCCCTTACTCAGCGGAAGAACTTGGAAGCTGCTATGAACGTGTCAGAGCAATGCCTTTCTTCTGAGAAGCACAAATAGAAATATGGCACAGCAAACCCATAAAGCAATCCAGAGCGGCAAGCTCATAGACGAAGGCACAGACACCCACACGGCTCAGCCTGGCCAGCTCCTGGGGCGTCGGGGCAGAAGGGGGCCCAGCGGAGTCCCTGGATGGTGCTGAGCCCCTTGGGAGCTTTTCATTCACAGCTGGACTACGTCAGCCCAAGCCACCGTCCAGCGATTCCTTCATCACCAGGCTGTCTCCAGTGAAGGCCCTAACCTTTTTTTTTTTTTTTCCAGGATATCCAGCACCATCGCCTGCAGCTCACTGCTTTCTCTTTCCAGCTCAGTTGCGTCTGCTAGGGAAAGCTTACATGGGTAAACTATGCACATACTGGCAGCATGCTAACTGCTTTTTTGCAGTTATAGATCTGCACAAGCAAATTCTTGCCATTATACAGAGTGTGCGTTTCCAGAAACAGGCAATGGAAGTGAGAAGAACAGCCCTTCTTGCAGTAGTGAGTGTCTCATACGCTTTCTGGAAGAGGAAGCAAACACCCATCAGCCACGACAACCTTTATTCCTTAAACTTCCCCAGAGGGAGCATTTCAAAGCATCGAAAGGATTTAAACTTGTCCGGCTGCTGCTGAGGCATAATTAACAGTTGCACAGTCAGCTCCAACTGCAGCTGACAAAGCCTTAGCAGCAACCCTCTATTTATCACACTCCTGGAGTATTTATAGATCCACAGCAAGGCAGGGGGGAGAGAGAGAAGGAGAATAACAGGTGAGCTGCTTACCAGGAGGGATAACATTTGCTTTCAGCTCCATGGCATTTCCTCAGCCCCTGGTGAAGCTTTAAGGTAAAGGCACGCAAGATGCCCCGGGGTGCAGCCTGTCAGCAGCAGGACACAGCAGGACGTCCTCTTGGGTGGGAGAGGTGGTGGGTCAGTGTCCAGCTGAGATGTTGATGCCCTTTGGCAAACGGGGGAACTTGGGCTGTGGCAGTCCAGTGCTGGGGCACACAAGTGCCCTGTGCCCTCAGCAGGAGCCCTTTCATCACCAGGAACTGGCCCACAGTTGTTGTGGTCCCTTCCTGCTCACATCTGCCTCCTTCAGGAGATGCAGGTGGTGAGAGGCCAGCCTGATCTCCCATGGCTGACCTTGGACTGTGTCATTTGTCCTTCCTCATCTCTCCTCTGTGTCATTTACAACCCAGGGCCTCTTCATAGGAACTGATATAAAAATAGCAGTTATCCCTGAGCTGCCTCGGCGATCTGTGGGGAACAGAGGAACACTGGGTCACTGGCATGTTTGACTTGTGGGCTGCTGGAAGGTGATGCTGGAGCCGATGGGCTGGGAGATCTGGGCAAGCAGCCGGCGCAAGGGCTGGAGAGGAGTGGGAAGGTGGTTGCCACCTAGGTTCTCCTTTCCAAGGGAAGGCATCCCATAAAAACTGCTGAGTATCTCTTTGGCATTTTCACAGCTCTCCCAGCTCTGAACAGAAACTGCTCACATTAACAGCCATTTCCCATTGCAGAGGGCTGTGGGAACCCTCTGACGGTAATCTCATCTGCACTATCTTGCACCAGGCTGTGCCCAGGAATTATCAGCACTAGCTTTACTTCCTGCTGTGGCTTTATGACCCCACTGAGATCATAAATGCATCTAAAGTCTAAGTAAAACAATTTAATTTTCCCCATAAACAGTCTTATAGAGAAAATTACGGCAATGCTACTCCAAAGGGGAATGAAGGTCATAATGCTTGCAGGTAACATGGCTTTTCTTCTCTACTGACTTGTTGATTCTCTTCTGTTCAGCCACAAAACTGCCCCATTATTCATTGCTCCATGGCTGATGCAACCTCCCTGGGGAGTTGCCTCATGCTGCAATGGCGTACGAGGACCCTTGGAGAGAGGTGCTGCAGCTCCCGAGAGCTGCACCCAGGGCACGCCGAGCCCGCCTGTCCATCCAGCCCTGCAAGGCTTGTACTGGCCTCTTCCATCAATTTAGCTTCCCCTGACACTTACAACCTTGCTGCAATGACCTGCAAGCAGCTGGGCATACTATGCTCTTTAATCCATTTGAAATAGTCTTTTGACCACAAGAAGACATTTTCCTTTTCCATGCACTTTATTTACAACAGCCTCCCGTCCCTGGGCTCCCGAGCGGCTGCCAAAGCTGGAGTTCCCTTCAGTGGGGTATCTTTGGTGCTGCATTTCTTGGATGAGGCCAGGGAAATGGTCACATATTAAATATGCAACACAGAAGGTGCTTTTACAGATGGAGTTCATGGAAGAAAAGCTACTCTGATACCTGATACTTTGCAAAGCCTCACAGCTCAGAGCAAGGACTCACCCTGGGATGCAGAACTGAGGCTGGAGGATGCTGCCTGTCCCGGCCCAGCAGAAAGGACAGGTCCCTGGGGCCTCTTTGGAGCCCTCTGGCTGCACACATCCAGGGGTGCTGCAGGCACAAGGGAGCCCTGCTCTGTGGCTACAAATGACAGCACCATGAGTTCAGCCACAGTCAGGATCCAGCCGTGAGTGGAAGGAAGTTCTCCTGCCAAACACCAGGAGAACTGCAGCCATTACAAGCTGTGGCACAGGTGTTCCTGATTTACAATTCATGAAGAGCAGCTGGTGATGTCAGATACCTGTTCTGGGGAGGAAATCTGTAATTTCAGCCATGGAAGTCATACGAACCTCAGGCTGTAAATAACAGCAGGGGAAAGCATCTCTCTTCCCTGCAGCAGACCGTTCTGGGCCACACAGCGTCTGAGCGAGGACTAACAAACGTCCAGCAGTTTTCTGAAACTTCCTTATTTGTTTTTAGGGGAAGTGCTTTGCTGTTGCTGGGTTTGTTGCTATCGTTTTGTGGCCCTTGAGGGGCTGTTAAACTCCATGCCATAGAGCGTTTGGAAAATAAATGAGCCTCGGCAATCCATTTCCTGCATTGACTCAGAGTGGCTGGGGGGAGAGAAGGGCAGTCCGAAATACAGGTGGCAAAAGTTGAATATACATCAGCAAGCGAAGGAGGGAGTGGGAGAGGCAGTTCTTGCCACCGGTGCAGTCAGGCCATAGCCCCCACAGCCACACGTCTCGGAAGGAGGGCGAGTGGCCTTGCAGGCTGGTACCCAAAGCTCGGGTTGCATTTGTGAACCTCCCTGGTGGGTCACAGCCGGCTGCCGCCCCGTTCCTGTCTCGGGGCGCACAGCCAAGGGGCACAGCGCAGGAGAGCTGCTCACCTCCCGTGCAGGGCCCAGGCCACTTCCCAGCGTCACCCGCTCAGGGAGGGACACAGCTCCAGCCTCCCCTCGCGCTTTCCCACATCCCGGCAGTCCGGGATGCAGAGCGTCGGCCTCGCCCCCCACCGAAAGAAGAGGGGCCCGGAACCCCCCTTCTCCTCCCTGCCCCTGCAGCTCCAGCGGGGAGAGGGAGCGCGGCCGCCGCGCAGCGCCGCGGGCACGGGGGTCCGGTCCCCCGGGGAGGGAAGCGCGGCCCCGGGCTGCGCGGCGCGGCTCGGCTCGGCTCGGCTCGGCTCACTCGTGCCCCCCAGCGCCCACGCGAGACACGGGGAGGGCGGCGTGGCGATGGGGGAGAGGCGCTGGAGGGAGCCCGACGTCCCATCTCCCTGCACGACATCTCTGGCCGTCGTAGCCCTTTCCCCCCCCAAAAAAAAAAAAAAAAAGAAGGGTTAAAAGCCATCCAGGTGCTTTACGAACACGTCAGACCTTGAAATGCCTCTCAGATTATTTACCTCTTGGCAATCTCCCCGTAAATCCACGCCCTCCCCAATCCTTACACCCCATGCCTGCTGCTGACAGCTCATCAAAGTATTTTTTGCATGCTCTGACTGCACAAAGGTTAAAACTGCCCTTAAGTACACACCAAGCCCATCCCCACGAGAAATCATGCCTCGCACACAGGCCTACGAAGACTCCTGGAAGTGTGGGTCTTCGGGGTGCAGGCGAGCATCCTTTGTCTCCTCACTCCCATCCTGCCGCACATGGTACCACCGCTGGGCAAACTGCACGGCCTCATGGACGCTGTGGAAAGCCAGCTGAGCACCACTGTCGGTCTTCTCAGCCCAGCCGCCCTCCCGAAGCCGACGGCGGATGGAAGGGTTGCAGTTGGCCAGGAGCACCTGGACACCAACCTCCTTGTAGTCATGGTGTATCTCCTTCAGCACAGAGAGACCCACCGTATCTATGAACTGCATTGCCCCACAGTCAAGGATTAAGGTGTGCATATCTATGGAGGGAGGACTGGCATCTGCTGGAGGCTTCTCAGCCCTTTTCTTGGCAAGTTTCAGGCACTCAAACCCGGTGCCAAAAATGCTCTTGCTGTTGCCTGTGTCTGCATCTGCCTGGGCCACCACCCTTTGGTGCTTAGCAGACAGCAGTACAGGATTTACCCCAGTTTTCTGGTAGAGAACAGTTTTGAAATAGTCCTTGTTGGCATAGTAGAGGGACGACTCGAAGCGGAAGATTTTGATGTTGGCAATAGTGCTGAGCTGCTTGTAAGTGGACTGGTCCTCATAGATTTCCGTGTTGCTGACCTTGCCCAGGAGCGTGGCCCTGGGTCTCTGGGTGCGGAAGATGATGCAGAGCAGAGCGAAGCAGACGCCCACAAGGAGCCCAATCTCTGTGGTGATGAGCGTGGAGGACAGCATGGTTGTCCACCAAACCACTGTGTCCAGCTTGCTGAGCTGCCACATGTGGGGGATGTCACGGAACTTCCTCAGGCCACCCCGCAGGTTGACAATGGTGACGACCCCCAGGATGGAGGTCTGCAGTGAGTAGAAGAGTGGGGCAATCCACAGCAGCACCAGCAGCAGCACCAGGGAGGTGACCAGGCCAGAGATTTGGGTCTGGGTCCCTGTGGACTCCTTCAGCAGAGTCTTGGTCAGGGCTGCGGAGCTGGCAAAGCAGTAGAAGAAAGAAGGGATCAGGTTGCACATGCCAATGGCAATCATCTCTTGGTTGGCACGGACAGCGTAGCCATGCTTTTTGCCAAAGATTTCTGCCAGAGAGACGGTCATGGCAAAGCCAATAACAGCAATGGGCAGAGCATCAACCGCCAGGCTGGAAAACAGGTTTGTGTTTGGTAGAGTGGGTTTCCTGAAACCAGTGGGGATATTCCCACAAACAGCAGACTTGTATCGCTCTTTGAAGTTAAAGTAGTAAGATACTACTGTGGCTACGATGACCACCAGTAGCTCTATTGGGAACGGGGCCTTCATCTTCTCTTTATAGCGGTCATTGATCTCTTTGACAGGCACTATGATGGCCAAGGCAACCAGGCTGGTGACCAGGTCACAGATATTGGTGTTCTGGATGTATCTGAAAAGGTCAACCCACGTCAGGATGAAGGACCCCACCCCTTCGTGACGAGGGATTTTCAGTCCCAAGAGGTACTTCATCTGGGAGGTGATAATGGTGAGGCTGGAGCCGGTCACAAAGCCACTGAGGAGAGGTTCTGACAGGTAGACAGCCACAAAGCCCAGCTGTAAAAGCCCCATCAGGATCTGAAAAGCAAGCCAGCCATACCTTAGCATCGATGAGAAGGGCTGGAAGAAGCAGCTGGCAATTTCCATCAGTTTGCTTCCACTTTAGCAACTCTGGCTATTCTGTCTGCTGAGCATGCAGTGTGAGGCAGAAGACTTTGTCTTCAGCAGTTAATTGGGGTATGGAAAACTAAAGCCACCTACCTGTAACACTCATCTGTGGCTAGAGATGCCATACAAAGCATGTCCTTGCTGCTGTCTCCTTACAAGCAATAAGGGCACACAGTTAACAGTGAACGTTCAGGCAGCAGCCACACCAAAGCAGCTGTTGAGTATCACCCGGTGGCATAAAACTGGTGCGATGCACTGAATTTTAGCTGTCCTGGTGAAAGAGCCTGAAGTTGTTCAGCAGCAGGGGGGACACTGCCAGTGAGCAGGGCCTTTGAAGGAGCCCCTGCTGCTGGCAGGGTCTTTGAGGGCTGTTCTTGCCAGCCCCAAACCTGCTCCAACCTGCACCAGGAGCCAGCCCAGCTCCAGGACCGGAGTGGTGGGAAGGTGGTCCACAGTTCCTTCTCCTCCCTCACTGCGTCTGATCCTAAGGATGCTTCAGACACATCCCAGGGCCTGGCCTGTCACATCAGGGGAAACATTCAGCTGTGTTTGGGGGTTTCTAATCACTACATTTAATTCAAGGCTGTTGGGGTCTAGTCACGTCAGGAAAGGTTTCTCATGACTTGTACATCTGAACCAAGACAGGAGCTTAGAGATCTTTAGCTCAGAGAAGTTCCTAGCAGGGCAAGGACAGAAAGGAAACAGCACAACAGCAAACATTTGTACCTGGTAAAGACCAACCAGAAAGCTTAAGGAAAGGGCCACAGTGATCGCGTAGCAGCTCCTGTCACAGGCACCCGTCCCGTTACCGAAGGAGGTGGAGTTACCCACCAGCGAAGAGCCAGCGTTGTCGTCACTGTACCCTGCTAGCTGGAGGTGCCGGTTCACAGACTGCCCAATCATCAGGCACAGGATGCCAAAGGAGCCCACAAAGTTATGCCGCGACGTAGCCATAGCAACGTAGATGATATTGCAGAAGAAGTTGGTGTAGATTCCATAGATGGGATCCTGGTTGGCTAACAGGGAGTAGGAGATGGACTGAGGGATGGCAACTATCCCCACCAGGAGCCCAGATATGACATCCCCAAGCAACTGTGTCTTGACATTGTAACGGGGAAGCCAGTCCAGCACTGGGAAGAGCCGACAGAAGAAGGTGATGACGGTTTGACGATTGCATGTGCGAACCTCTCTGGCTTTCTTTAGGATGAGATCCTTGGTGCTGAAGTCTGCGGGCTCATACTCCTCCAGTTTGACATGTATAAAATTGGCAGGAGTCTCTTCCAGCATCAGGAAGGCTGGTACATCTTTGCTCTGTCCTGACTTCTGGCTTGACGTGTCCTCCATCGCACCAGGAGAGCTAAGGCAGGAGAGCAGGCAGCCGTGAGGTGTGGCAGTCGTGTACATCATGTGCTTTGCTTAGCCCCAGGTCTCATGCAGATTGCACGGATAAATAAAGGAAAATAACCTCAGATAAATCAAACAGAAAAGCACCTTCCCGTAGTGCCGGTTGATTTGTTTGTTTTCTCTTAAGGACCTGACTAACCACAACCCTGAGACCATGGTTTAAACTGCATTCACACTGGCATGGATGCCCACATCAGGGACAGAGCTACAGAGAGCCCTGTGCTCCTTCCTAGCACACCTCTTGTTCTAAAACAGAGCAGCAGGGTGGGTTAAGATCAGAGGCAATACTATTTCACTGAAACTAAAACTTCTTCAGAAACCCTGCCTTTCTTGATGACACTTCCACTTAAGCAAAAACTGTTTTGAAAAAGTTGAGATATTCCAAATGATGCTTTAGGAAGGTAACATGCAGGTAAGGGAGGTAATTTGCAAAATACCTTTTCCTTTAACATTTCAAAATTTTAAATTACATTGCTGGCTTGCATCAAACAGGCCCATCACAAGGGCTCCTATCTGCAGAATGAAAGCATCCCAATTCTTCAGGCTGGTTAAGTAACATACACACTTGCCAGAGCTACTTCAAGTTTTTCAGTCAAAATGCAGCTGCAACAAAACATACCTTTTTGTCAAAACTGAACAATACACACAGAGAAAAATTCTCCTGAGAGGAGACCTAGAGTGGCTGCAGTTTGGAAATTAAACTGGGATGACGAGAAATCTCATTGCCCTGCTCTACAGGTTCGTTTCACATCCCTGGTCCCAACGCAAACCTCTTACCTCGGGCTGCAGTGAGATACACTGGGTGTTTTCTCACTACCTGGAGCTTCTCCCCTGCGGACAGACCTGTCTCCTCACCTCGCAGGGCACACCGAACAGAGAAAGCACCAGGCTAACAACTGCAGACGTCCTTCCTTTGCCTTCCTTCTACACCACGTGCCGCTTTCCTCGAGAAGAGATCTGAGTTGCTCAGCCGAGCCATCGTCCCTTTTATCTCGCTCCAGCTGATGAAGACGGTGCAGTTGGCCAAACAGAGCTGTGTTTTGAAAACAAACAGCATTCTTGGAGACTATTTTTGATGAAAACTCGTTCTGGCTGTTAAGAATGATTGAAGTGGTTTAGGGAAGAGCTCCTGCCAGGTAACAGTACTGCTGGTACCTGGAGATGTGTTTGCTAAACAAGGGGAATGATGCAAAGCACTCTTCCTGCGCCTGCTATTGCTCTGCCCCTCTCTGAACTGAGAGACCATCGTTGCCCAAGTCCTGCTGGGCTTCTCCACTCAGGTTTTCATCTATTCTGGACAAGCTTTTGTTAACAAAAAAAACAACCAAAAAGCAAAACTTGTTCCAGAACAACTTTTCCTTCCTGGTAGCTTTTCCACCAGCGTGCTGCCACCAGCCCCCTGCGCTCTGCTCGGCCGCACTGCGCTCACCCGCTTCCACAGAGCCGGCGGTGCCGGGCTCCGCAGAGGGTTTGTACACACAGGGCTGCACGGACAGATGCCAGTGTGATGACACAGGTTATTTCTAGGTAGACAGAAGAACTCAGTATGTGTCAAATCTGCACAATCCACATTTTGCGTGTGCCTTTTAGACACCAGCACAATTTTTTTTTAGCACAAATAACAAGGGATTTTGCTTTGCAGAAGTAGGCATAATTTGGTAAAGTGCAGGGTTGCATTTCTTCTGTAGGTAAAGGTGAACAACTGCATCAGTGGCCAGAAAAGAAGGTAATGTCTCACCATCCTGAACTGAAACAGCAGCCTCATCAATACCAGCTGTAACTGTCCTGCCCTTGTGAGCCCTGCCAACAACCTAGAGACCTCTCAGCACACACTCCTGCCTGCCAGTCTCACCTCACTCTCCATTCTTTCTTTTCCATCTCTTTTCCACCGATTTTGCTGGATGTGCTGTAGTCCTGCGGAGCAGGACAAACGTCTGGCAGCCAGGCAGCTCAGCCCCTGCCTCTGCTCCTGGCAGTGTGTTCTGGCTGAGAGCCCACGGCGTTTGGAGAGATGGTGTGGGGTATGGAGAGTGGACATTTTCACAAGGCTTTGATTTAGATGCTGGGGAGACACCTTGAGGGAAGAGGAGGGGAAGATCAGCATCCTGAGCTACATTTATCTCATCAGTGGAAGTCTGTATCTCAGTAATTAGAAGTAAATAAATAAGAAACATCAGTGCTCTCTGGCAGCAGGAAAAAATGAGAGCACATGGTAGAGGAGACAGCTGCTCAATGTATTTATCTATTTATATGAATTCTGCTATTTCTCCACAGCTCATGTATTTTCAGGTGCATCTGTTGATAGCTCCCCTTTCCCTTCCTCTTCTTTCAGCAATGGACTATCTCTAATCTTAGCCTTTTCATTTTTCTTGTCCTTAAAGGATGATCCCTTCACATTCTTCATAATCCTGTCTAGTTACAGCTCACTTTGTGCCTTGGTCTGTCTTGTCTCTACTCGCTCATATTCCTTTCCCATCTTCTTCCTTAGCAAATGACCCAAATTTCCATTTTCTGTAGATTCCTTCATCTTGAAATTCAGTTACTGAAGAGCTGGTGAGTCAGTCAGTGAAGAGCTGGCCAGGCTGGTCTTTTAAGTTGGCTTGTTGTCTGGGATGAAATACATCTGAGCACAATCCATCTTTGGGTTTTGATCTTATTTCGGAAGCATTCAGTCCCAGGTCTGGATCTCTGATCTGTCCACCACGAAAACAGGACAAAGCGCTTTTTCCATTTGTGACGGTACCTAGGGTACCTTTAACCTCAGCCCTGCCTTCACTGCCTGCTGCTGCTTTTCCTTCCAACTTCCATCTTCACTTATATATTCTGGAACTCTTTTGTTTGTTATGATTTCCTTTACCACCTGATATAGGTTGGTAGGCCCCGATACAGCTACGCTATTCCATCTTTCCCAGGCACAGGTTTTGGTGAGCTGTTCTTTTTTCCATTCCTCCTGCCTCCGTGCCTCCCCTGCCTTCCTTTGTAAATGGGACTCTCCTTTCAATTAAGTTGGAAGCCTCCCCTACAAATTTTTTCCCCTCTTTTCTTGTGTGCAAATTCCCAGCTGCTTTTGTATACTCAGTTTTGAAATATTCCATACTTTCCCTGCAATTATGTTCTCAACCTCCTTGTCCCAGCTGGTTTCCCCATGTGTTCAGTTCTCTGCGCTGACCTCTTTGAAACAGCAAGCCTTCATGCTATCGCAGCTTCTGCGTGGTCCTCTCTGTGCTGGAAATTCAGTCAGTAGACACTGAGGAGAGGCCATTTTATGATCTCCATCCTGGCAGAGAGAATGTAAGAACATACTTGGCAACACTGAAGACTGTGCACGTCTCTGAAATTACTCTTACTGTATGAGGTGAGGCAAAGGCAGAAACTGTAAACATTTCACATTTGTTCTAGGAAATGTATAGCAGGTTAAAAAAAGAAACCCATAACAGGACTTCATGTGACCTTCAGCTGGCTAAGGCTGCACTGCCTTCCAAATGCAAGGTGAGAACAGCTTACTGGTGAAACTGTTTGTTTTCAAATGCATCTTCAAGGGTTGCTCTTTATTGCCACTATAAACTCACTTAAGGGTTTAGCTCCACTCTGGGCAAGGCTGGGTTGGACAGATGGGATCAGCTTGAACAATGCAAGTGTAGACAGGACATTGCCTACCAGTTACATGGCACCTTCTGTTTGCAGGAAAGCATGAAATCCAAATTTTTCATTTATAGCATGGTATGTGAGCAATGTAACAGCCATCTATGCAACAGCCATTGCAGCCAGCTAGAAAGAGAGCAGTGGAAACCCAAGCTCCAGGTACCAGGAAAATGCAGTAGCGGGCTATTTTGGTTTTCTGTCCGAAAATAAAAGAAAAATAATGAAATTGTCTGGGTCTGTGATTGTTACCCAGGCATTTTGCAATGGGTAAGTGTAGCGAATTCAAGTCTCTACTGCTGTGTCAACGCATCGCTTGTGTGTAACAGGACGAGCTGGCATCTCCAATTTTCTCTGGAACAGAGCTAACTGCACTGCTCAAAGATTTTTGATTTGCTTTAAGGATTGTAAATACACTTACGACTATTTGGGTCCCGGAAGCCTTTCAAGTAGCATCCCACGTCTTGGCTCCATCAATGGACCAGCCTGGCTGAGTACATGGCTGCACCCCACTGTTCCGCAGTTATTTAGATCACATGCGACTTTATTAAAGAAAAAGGCAAGTGAGCCACATACTGGTGGCAGGTATCTGCCACTCTTCCTTCCCTTCAGACATACTCTTCCATCCCTTCAGATCTGGGACTTGACAGTCTTTTTGGATGACTGCTGGTTCAGTTCCACTTGGAAACGAATTTTTAAGATGTAGGCATCTGCAAAATATCACCATTTTTTAAAAGAAAAACAAGGAAAAGGAGACAAGCCCAGAACTGGTCCCACTGCTGAGATATGGCAAAATGCAACAAAAGTGCCTGAGGACAAAAAAGCTGAACAGAACCTCTCTGATGGTTTCTTGGAAAGCAATTATTCACATTTCCGCAAAGAGAACACCAGAGAATGTGGAAGCAGTACACTAGGCCATACACTAGGCCATCCCAGAAAATGCAAATTTTGGCAGGCTCCTGTTGTTTTGCAGGGTAGTTTATCCTAACGTGCAGGGTCACAGCAGAGCAGGCAAGGCAAAGGTAAAGTTCTCTCCAGATACAAACATTGTGAGGCCAAAAGCGTTGCTTACCCTGTGACTGCACATGGTAATGCAGTCATGCCACTCTGAAGTTTGAGAGAGACCAAGGAACCTACAAATAAATAACGACAAAGAGCATTCATTTAAACTGCTGACTGCCAGCAAAGAGCCATGAAGACAGACATGGAAGGAATGGGGTTTAGTGGGTTTTGAGAGATGTAAGATGGAGCACGTGTCTTTGGAAAGAGACTCAGTGCAGCGGTAGCGGATCTGAAAGGAGGTGGAAGAGCATCTTTGGCCACAGAGGTCACACACTACATACCAAGTCCTGTCCCCAGCCCTGATGCCCACTCCTAGAAGACGGAAAAAGAGCACTCCCAAGTACATCAGCTAGAGGATTCAGGGAGCACTTCCAGTTATATAAAGAGGGTGAAAATCATTCCTTGCCTACTTTTGCAGCACTTTGTTGCTGTTTTCATGTTTTTCCCTGCATGACAAATGTCCAGTGCTTATGACTCTTTCCCAAATTATCAAGCTAATAATTGAAAACACTATAATGGTTCTGTAAACAGATTAAATTGGATACAGATTAATACAGTGGAGTAAAAACGGGGATACACATTTCTATTTCATACTGAATTGGCATTCAGCCCAGGCTACTTGGCATCATTTCAGGCTTGACCTGTGTGTGTTGCCTATGAGCCCTTTGTGGCACTGAGGCCGTGCTGGTGGGATGCTGCTCCCCCTGTAGCTGTTGCAGCACTGCTCATTGTGCACCGGGGCAGCGGAGAGGGATCCTACAGAGGTCACATCTCAACACCACTCCAGCAGATGGGTAAGAAGCCCAGAAACCACAGCAGATCTCCAACTGCCTGCCATATGACAAAGCTGGATCTGCTATTAGATTTTAAACAGAAGCTTTTTCACACAACACAGATGGTAGGACGGACCACCACAGGGCACGGTGGGAATCAATAAGTTCAAGAAAAGGGGTTAGGAACCTTCACAGAGAAGCACTGCGAAAGTTGTAACAAATGTCTAAGTGCTCAGGAAGTTTCTAGCCTGATGCTTACCAGGTGCTGGGAGGGCTCTGCATGGGCTGGACCCCCGGTGCAGACTTCCCAAGCAGCCTCCACTGGGCTGTGACCCAGGAGATGGGGCTGGGGGGGTCTCATGTAGTACAGGAGTGTGTACAGCAAGAATTACAGTTGTCCACAGGTAAGGTAAAGCCTTGAGCAGCGTGGGTAAAGGGGGCTGCTGACTGAAGCCCATTATTTCAGCTCTGTATCAGCAGGAACCACAGTTACTCAGCTGAAGGCAATGGCTGTCCTGTGCTTTTCAAGACAGCAGAAAGCTCCTGCTGACATTCTCCGTAACTGAGACTCTGTTGGCACCAACACAAGAATTACAGCATGTGCGCTGAGGTCTCCTAAGGTAAAAGGCATCCTCAGGTAACAGCTGAGCCGTGCTAGATCAAGAAAACCTTTTGTGTGATTCAAGGACATGTATGCAGAAATAATGCTCACAGTAACTGCCCAGAACTGCACCCAGAGCTGCTCTGATTTCTGCTCTGACTCTTATTGGCCGTGACCTGACCAAGTCATATAACCTGTTATGCCAAATAATGCTGAAATACACTGAGGCAATTTTGTAAGGCTGAATATGTAATACCATACATACAACTACACATACTATAAAGTCCAAGTAGCACCAAACCTCACCAAATCTATCATTTCTTGCATCTTAGGAAAG
>WHYT01013280.1:85020-95102 GCA_009806455.1 Tetrax tetrax
GTTTTTTTTTTTTTTTTTTTTTTTTAGAAGTTCTAGAGATGCTTTCTGGTAACATGAACAAACCGTGCTGAAAAGAGACTCCCCCAGACCTCAGCACTGCCATCAGCTGAATACTCATGCGTAGGTCCGCACCGCTCCCGGGCCACCAGCCGGTCTGTCGGTGGCCAGGCACAAGCCCCTGTGGTGACAAGCCTTCCCGAGCTGGCACCCAGCTGCGGGATCTGCCGCAAGCATGCCAGCATTCTCTCGACACCAGCCCAGGGGCTCTAAATGGGAACTCTATGCAAAACAGATATGATAAGGAATTAAAACATAATTTCCATCCTGCACTCGCTCCCTATGTCGGTGTTAACCCCACTCACTGCTTTTATATGGCTTAGGCTAATCCACTCTGGTTATACCAAGCCTGTAATTATAATTATCCAAACTGCATAAGGGAGCCCAGAGTAAAAATGTTCATGCAGGAGATTTCTATAGAAAAGAAAAAATTCAGCAGCAGCTATTTGGGATTCATCTCCTTGTACAAGCACGCCTTCAGGCTAGGAAAGAAAAATATTTCTGTTTTCTGAATTCTGCAGAAGCTCGAGCATTTTCTCTCTGATACTTGTAGACCTGTTTCCTTAACAGCACCAGTTCTAGAACACATGACACACGGGTCCCAGCTATGTGCTCCTCTTCAATACGTGCTACAGCCATCCCACGCCTCCCCCTGGGTGCTGCCATCACATCCTAAAACACAGTTAAGTTCTGTTAACATATGAAGGTTGCCAGGTCCCGGGACTCATTTTTCTGCTATCTAGTGGCTTCTCTTGAGGTCCCAGCTCCTAGACTGAAGTGATACGTGGTATTTCAGCTTTCATAGAAAGACAGGAATAGTTACTGGTCCTAGATCAGAAAAAAAAAGAAAACAATCCTAAACTCAAAATATATCTCTATTTAGGAAATGTTTCATGATTTATATTGCATTTATTCCTTTTTTGACTCCCGATTTGTTATTTTTGAACTACAAAGGATGATAATATTATCTGTATACAACACCTTTTCCCTTTCAAAAGCGCGAAGAACGTGCAATTCAGACTATAAACTCCCCTGGGAGAAACCACCATCTTCCAAGGAGGTACCGTATGCTATATATAGCTGCTATTCAGTAAAAACTGTTAATCTCTCAATTCTGCCTTCATAATTGTATTCTATTGCTGTAAGAAGAGAGAACTTCTTCCTACCTGGTGCTTGTATTTTAGCATGAAGAACAGGCACTCTTCACTGTCCTGCATAATTTAAAATCAAAGAACAAAGTTTTATTTACTCTAACTAGGTGAAATAACATTCAGCAGAAAAATTCTCTCTGGCTCCTTTTCTAATGGCTGTATTTCTTGGCCTGTTCATTCCCATTACATAAAGTTCACGACAGGGCATGTGCAAATGCTTTATGGTCAATAAAACCTGCATTCACACATGAAGTCTGTGTCATATGGACAAATTTGGACAAATACGGGATCATCTACTTAGCCCTTTTCATTTTTGTGCCTGTGATTCTGTCTGCCTGGCATACAAAACTGGCTATAAGGGATTGTTTTCCATTAAAACTCAAGAACTAGAGATTTTCCATATCCAATACCCACAATTCTAGAGCTCCTAAATATTAGGAAAACAAAATGACTGACCATAAGCATGAATCAGACTTCTAAACAGTCACCTCTGAATTAAAATAATTCCCAAAAAATTGAAGCTAAAGAGGCAAATTTTCCTGATATGTAAGGGCCCGTATAGAAATGAGATAACCATGCCCCCACTGCCTGCCTGCAGTGTGCTCTCAGGAGAAAACAACAAAGCCTCTGGAGGTGAGAGGTGGTTAGAAGCTACTCGTTAAGATCTCTTCATGCAAATTTATATTTACCTATCTGTCTCGAATTCAAGGAGGTTACAAAATCACCAACCAATCACTCCACAGTAAAGACCAGAGCAAACAGTTCCTGTCAGTCATTCCTTAAAAGAAAAATATATGGGTGTGGCGATATGGAAAAGCAATGCCAGAATGAGGGACAAGAAATGAGCTGCCCCTCGTTATATGGCTGGACAGGATGCCCCGCCCACTTCAATCCCATCCCATCCATAAAAGACAAGGTTACAATAAAGAATTCAACGCTGATGAGGAAAACTCAGAGGGGAACTGACACCTGGAAAGTTAGAGAGAGAAGAGAAATGAGATGAATAACTGTACGAAAACCCTTAGATTCACAGATTGGCCATAATCAAGTTGAGCATTGCCTTCATTCAGTACCTCGTATTGAATCACTGTACCGGCAGGTAAATGTAAAGCCTCAAAACAGCCTGCACAGTAACCACTGTGGTAACAGCAACCCTGCCCCTTTTTATCTGAGTGCACATATATTGCATAGACATACAGACCCACGGCCTTTTTTTCCCAGGCTTTGTTCCAACTTGCTGCATTTCCACAACTAGTTCTTAGAAACGGTGGTCTCGCTGTGCCCCTGTGCGCCCAACGCAAAGTCCACAGCCTGGTGCACACTGTGGAAGAGAAGGTGGTCCTCCCCTTCTTTAAAGAATTCTCCTCGGATCAGGGAACTCCTCACCGAAGGATTGCACTGGGCCAGCAGCACCTGGACGTCTATCTCCCTGTAGTCCTTGCAGACCTCTTTGAGCGTGCGTATTCCTGCCGTGTCCAGAAACTGTACTGCACAACAGTCAATCACTATCGTGTGAAACCCCAGAGGTTCAGAGACAAAATCCATGGAGATGTTGGCCTGGTTGCCAGCAGAATCCACCTCTTTTCCTCTAAGCATTCTTTTTGCTGCCTTTTTCTTTGCTGCCTTCACCCAGACTGGGTTGACCCCAGTTTGCTTGTACAGGGTGGATTTAAAGCACTCTTTGTTGATGTAGTAGAGGGGTGCTTCAAAACGGAACACCATGATTCCTGGCTTGGTTTGCAAGTTCTTGTAAGCAGACAGGGACTCATACGTCTCTGACTCTGCCACCCAGCCAAGTAGCGGTGCCTCTGGTCTCTGAGTTCGGAAAATGACGCAGAGCATGGAGAAGCAAACACCAACCAAAAGACCAATTTCAGTACTGATGAGTGCTGAGGCTGCCATGGTAACCAGCCAGATCACTGTGTCCACTCTGCTCAAATGCCACATTTTTGGCAAGTCCTTGAACTTCCGCAGAGCTCCTCTGAGGTTTACAATGGTTATGACAGCAAGGACACATTTCTGAAGGGAGTAAAATAAAGGTGCAATCACAAGAAGGACTAATAGGATTACCAAACTAGTCACCATGCCAGACACTTGTGTCCTACAGCCTGTGGACTCTTTCACAAGAGTCTTGGCAAGAGCTGCACTTGTTGTGAAGCAATGGAAGAAAGAGGGAATGATGTTGCAGAAGCCAATGGCATACATTTCCTGGTTGGCCTTCACGGAGTAACCATGTTTCTTGGCAAACATCTCTGAGAGGGAGACAGTGATGGCAAAGCCAATAATAGCTATGGGGATAGCATCCAAAGCCACATTAGGAATCAGATTCCAGTCTGGCGGGCGGGGTGGCAGAAACCCAGTTGGGATGTGTCCAGCAACGCTTGAACCGTAAGTGTCTCTCAGCTTCCCAAAGTGAGATGCCAGAGTAGCTGCCACAACCACAAATAGTTCAACTGGTACTGGAGCCTTGAGCCTGGATTTAAAATGTTCATTAAGCTCTTTGGTTGGGATAAGTACAAGAAAGCACAGGAAGCTGGTGATGAGATCACAGATGTTGGTCTTGTGTATGTTTCTGAAGATGTTTATCCATGTAGTTACGAGGGAGCCAACACCATTGCTCCTTGGAATGCTGAGGCCCAGGAGATACTTGGCTTGTGAGGTTAGGATGGTGAAGGAAGCACCCGTGACAAATCCACTCAGTAATGAATCGGAGAGGTACACTGAGACAAAGCCCACTTGAAAGAAACCCATGGCCACCTGGAAAGAATCAACCACACAGAACAGATTAGGACACAAATCTTGCAGATGTGATCACTGACTCTAGAGAGAGGTGGGATTAAAAAAAAAAAAGCAGTGTGCATGGCCCTGGAGGACAAGGCATGGCCCAAGTATGGAGAAAACAGTCTCCAGCATTCAGCTGCTCCTGGTGCACCGCACTCAAACAAAACACATTTCTGACATCAAGTAGGCTTTTTGGGGGGTCTTCATACTCTGAACCCGTGTTTGTTGTTTGCTCATCGGTTCAGTTCTAACTTCTAGTTACCCTAGCAGGCAAAAGAGAAAGTATGGGGAAAAAAAGCATTTGAATATTGTCATTTCTCTCTCAATTTCTTACAGTCTATGCACTTCACAGGGACCCAAAACTTTTTTGGTTGTCTTTGTCTGTCTTACAACAGAGTTCACAACCTGCAATAAAAATACAGCTTATGGTAGAACAGTTGTACTTTGCACTGCATAAAGTTTGGTGCATCTGACTCAGAAAGTATATGAGCTGCAAACTCTTGTGATGCACATGATAAAAGCAGAGATAAATTTTTAAAGTGCCTTGCCATTCATTTTTATTAATGCTATTTGAATGGACGAATCCTTGGTGCTGTCTCATGGAAATGACTGGTTTTATGGATACCTACTCTACACATGAATTTTCACACCTGCTAAATGTCCATCCCTCCCCATCAACTTCCACACCAAATGAAGCGTGGACCATCTCACAGCAGTTTGCTAGAAACTTTTTAATTCCCTGTGCTGGCCAAGAGGGATGTCTACACTGTTATCTGAAGACTCTAGGCCAGAACTCACAGGTATTAAATGTTAAGTAGTGTCAATTTGATATATCATATTAGGCCATTAAGGCAAAATGAAGAAGGCTGGGATCATGGATGGAAGCTTCCTAAGAACTGCAAAGCATTACTGAAGAGAAGGCAGGTTTGGGACCTGGACTGACTGGACATCAGCTTAGAGCCAAGCTCCAGAAAAGGTTTCCCCACAACCTTAGTAACCAAGTTAATTCAAGGTTTTTCTAACGGTAAATCATTAGCAATAATCGTCTTACCTAGTTATGCTGTAGGCAACTCATGTGAGCAGGCCCACTTTTTGTGATTTGATTGTAAAGTTTCTGATAAAAATACATTATTTTGGTTGGAGCTTCCAACAACATTTGAGGGTGTGAAGATCTATTGGTTATCAGGCAGAGAGACAGCAAGTAGAATACGTCTAACGTTCACAGGGAGCCAAGACAAAGTAACCTGACTGCTTCATATGAAGAAACTTAATTGTTAAACACAAAATCCACTGTATCTTAGGGGTTCCTGAATATTTCTGAAATTACTCAACAAGAAAGTCCTAGACTGTGTGTAGAACCAGTGGTTTGGAGTATCACAAGCATGTTTCCTTTTCTGCCCCTATACAGTTTGACTAGCTAACATCCTGAAGGTTAGCTGAAGGTAACCTTACCTGAAGGTAAGAACCTATTCTTACCTGAAGGTAAGAACAAATGAACCCGAACTCACAAACCGAAACACCACAGCTCTGCCATACCATTAAAATTAAATCCATCCTGGTTAATGCATGACACTCTAAAAACAAAGATATCTGCTTTAATTTCAGCAGGCAGTGAATTCAAGGAAGTAATTAGAGATGGACTAGTAAAATATTGTTGAGTATTGTATTTTAATACGGTAATCATTAAAAGCTTTATTTCAAATATATTTTATCAGCTCAGTAGTATCCTCTTCATATAAGGGCATTGTTTTGGCTTTGAATGGGCAAACAACACAGTTTTAGAAGCACAGTGACAAATAAAGAGAAACTGGAGATGCTTTTATCATCCAGATTATTTTCTGTTAAAAGAAACGGCAGATGACTGAAGTCTGGAATTAAAAGCTGACACACCACATTTTGGCCCAATGAAATGGAGGCCTAAGCTATAAGCCAGTTAAAACAAAACAAAACAAAACACTTTAGGTCACAGTGAGGAAGGTGGCAAGCAGATTGTGTGAGAGCAGCAGGTGGTTATGTGCAGGTCCTTACAGTCCCTAACGGAGTGGCAATGAAAGCTCAAAATGCTACTAAAAATAGGAGAGGACACAGAAGTTCCTTGCACCACAATGACTGGAGACCTCCCGTCCTCCCTATGAGCACTCCCTTGGGATGCAGACTGAGGACACATTCAAGCCCAGCAGGCTGTTCATGTGGACAATTGCCTAACGAAGAATTAAAACAATTTCCACTGTCCACCTCCTCTTACCTGATAAACTCCAGCTATGAAGGTCATGGTGGCTCCCACTGTAATTGCATAGCAGCTTTTATCACAGAGCAGCTCCTGCGATGTCCGATTCACCGGCGAAACGGTGGTGTTCACATACGCCGCTGTCTCTGTGAGGACGCTGAGCGCAGCTGGCTCTAAGTCATAACCAGCTCTCTGTAGTTCACGATCCACCACTTGTCCCACCATCAGGCAAATCACACCGAAGATGCCGACTGAGATGTGGCGGGAGGTTCCAAATATGAAATAAATAATGCTAGCGAAAAAGGATGTATAAAGGCCATAAATAGGTTCCTGCCCAGCCAAGAGAGAATAGGCAATTGACTGTGGGACTAGCAAGACCCCCACGATCACACCAGACATTACGTCTCCCAGGAGGTACTCTCTTGGTTTGTATTTAGGAAGCCATTGCAAGACAGGAAAGAAACTGAAAATATAGTCTTTTACTTTGGCTGGAGTGCAGCTGCAAGTTTTCTTTGCTTGCTTAACAACCAGAGCCTTCATGCTCCTCTTCTTCTCTTGAGGTTCCAAGAACATTCTGTGATGGAAGCTGCGTTTAGCATCGTCTCCTTCTGGCATTTCAGTCACTGAATGGACGTTGTTGAATTCTGCCATTGCCGCCATCTCGAGAACTCTCTAAAAACACAAAGGACCATAAATGGACCATTAAACCATAAAACCAACCATAAGGGCCATTAAATCATAAATGAATGTGCTACGTGAGACTTTTTAATAGAGTGAATGAAGTATTTATGAAAAGCAAGGGCTAAAAGTCTTAGTTCAGCATAGAGAAAGCAAGTCCCAGGTAAACTTGGAAAAAGTCTTCCCATTATATCCCTGTTAAGCAAGAATCACCCTCCCTAGGAGGAAAGTTGATATCCCGCAGAACAAACCTGCTGCTGGCAATGTTGTGAAATGGAAAAGAATGCAGCAGCACTGTCTCTCTGTGAGGTTTCCTTGATAAAATCTCTATCTGCAGGCTGTTCCACCTGCAAAGACAGACACAGGGTTTACTGTAGTCCAACAGTCACTTCAACTCAGTTGCTGAAAATTAACTACAATTAGTATATTTCTAGCATTGCACAGTTTGGTCTAATTTTTTTTTTTTTAATGCAGTGGTTACACCTGCCAAATATTGTAAAGATTTGTTAAGATGATGCAATCTTTACACAGTGGCTTTATTTCAGCCAATGACACACTGCAAACAATGCTCCTCACGGTTTTTAAAAGCTGGATTTCAAAACAATACACACAGAACATTAATGGGCACAATGGAAAGCAGGCGGAACACTTCTGCTAGAATGTGTGTTCTAGTTCATGCTGCCTACAGACAGTAAAACACGGTGGTTATATCAATGCACATTTAGTACTGGAAACACACTGCCTCAATGTGAAAGAGCAAAGTCTTAACAAGACAAGCCCTAACGAAACTTGATGATACCAACAGTGATTGCCAGAATTCATACAACACTCCTGGTTTCCAGAAAGCATCCAGAATCCTCCAGAGAACTCTTTCAGCCACAATACTTGCTACTACCAGTACATTGAAGTTGATAAATTTCAGCCTGAAACTCTTTTGCCTGGTGCTACAGTGGAGTCAAGGCCAGAACAGCAGCAGGACCCGAGAAGTCTAACTCCCAGGCTTCCCTTTTGAACACTGCTTTGCAGTCCTGAAGTGCTGCTAACAACATAACCCTTCTGTGCTAATTACACCTTCTCTGTGCAGTGCAAACATCAACCACACTGATGTTCTACACCACGCTTACGACTGAATTAATTACCAAATTGGCACTGGAGCTAGCAGTGCTGAGGATGCCACTGAGAGTCTGTCTCAAAATTTGTTCACTTCATCACCATTTCACAAGTAGCTATAAAACATTCACTGCTACTATCACTTTAGTGCGAGTCTCCAAAAACATGCCAGAAGTGAGAGAAATGAGTTTAAGTGTGGCGCTTAAACTACTCGTTTCTGCTGCAGTCAGCCCATGGCAAGGCACTGATCCTACGGCTACGCAGAGAGGAAATGCCTTCTCTCACATCTCAGTCTGGCTGCGCGCATGATTTCCGTTCTTCCATTCCAGGTCTGATGCTGTCATACAGAGGTATCCAAAGTGCCGCGCATCAGCCCTCCGTAAGGGTTTACACACGGCCACGCCTCCAGCACTCTGCTCGCTCAGACAGAGAGGAACTACCTCCGGCCCTGGCTAGATAGACAACACCAACCCAAGTACCTGCTGTCTTAAAACACCCTAAGCAAACGATCCTATCCACATCAAAGGAAGCCACACAAGAGTAGAAGCACCCACAATACTTAATGTTTAGACTGGCTTCTCTTACCAGATAAAAACAGTCAGAGATTTCCAGAACAGCCTGCCAATTAGAAAGCAATTCAACACCAGTAATCCAACTCTTCCACCATGCACCGTAGCACACTTCTCCCTGGAGCTACGCTACAGCATGCAGAGGTCTATCTGAACTCAACACACAGGACAGATGCCAGCAGGTAGCCCACAGAAAATACCCAAGGCAGAGTTTCGTATTTTATCTTCTGCTCCATGCTGGGACTCCCAAAAGGTGTTTTCATTCACACAGACCCAGAGACAGTGAGTGTCTCTTTGGTGGGCAAGCTCCTGCATCCTTTCAAATGACCAAGCACAGCTCACTCTTTGCTAGCCTGCCACTGAACTGCTACTGAAAGGGAGCCGTGTTTTGAACAGAGACCTCCCTGGCTCCAAACCTGTGAGCAGCACAATGGTGTCAGCTGGGATGGATTTTCTGCCTAAGACAGGGCTTGCATGCCTGCCTGTTACGGCATCACAACCTACACAACTCATGCTCTGTCACGTGCCGGGGCAGACTGAACAGCATTGCCAGGTCTCACGCTGTGCGATACACACTATTAATGCCTACCTCTTGTTCTCCACACCTACCAGATATTTCTAGCAACACACCAATGCTTTTCTCCAGCTTCGGCCCTGCTCCATACTCCCATACCTCCAACTCTATGCCTAATTCATCTGAACCACACATGGGCTCTGCAAAATCAGAAAGATGAAGAGAGCTCTAAGTACAACTGGGGAGAACATGCCTCTCTGTGGCTGCTGTTCCGAGCACAGGCAGAGCTGTTGCTTAGGGAAAGCCACACTCTATAAAAAGCTTCATTATTCCTTTAATGCACTGCTGGCTTAGGTGAGACCTAAGTGGAAAATCCCATAGTTTGAACTCAAGTCCTACTTCTGGTATCTATGTCCTTCTTTTGGTCCTGGCCCTTATAACTTGGGAGAACTGAAAGTTCTGGATCCAAAGATAAGTCCACCCAGAACTCTAATACATACACATGCTTAGGGCTAAATTTTCAAATGTCTTTATTTGTCTCTACATTCATTCTTGTTAGACAAGTCAACCACCTAGTACAATAGATAGTAAGAGAGGAAAGCTTCAGTTCTGCCTACCTGCCTTCTTGATTATTCCAAATGTCTATCTTACAGCCTCCTGGCCACGCAGAATTCCTGTATCACATACCTATATACACCCCATAATGACTAACTTCCCTTGGCTAATGCCTTCCATTTCGGTATCTTTGATGTGCTTTAGAATAACTATAGGCTCAGATGAGCCACATGAAGAATTAGGAACTTGACAACGAGGAAATGTGCACTGCAAGGAGTGACATACTCCAGATCACATAGTGATCACGCTTGGAGGAGAACCCATCCCTACCATCCAGATATCTAATCTCACCCACCATACAGTATTGCAAAGTCCACTCAGAGATTATTTATAGCGCTTTAAAAAAAAAAAAAAAAAAAAAAAAAAAAAAAAAAAAAAAA
>WHYT01013280.1:96349-170057 GCA_009806455.1 Tetrax tetrax
CGGGGAGCGCCGGGCCGGGCCGCCCCAGAGGCCGCGGGGGGGCCCCGGAGACAACCCAGCGCGGCAGGCAAGGCCTGGCCTACTGGGCCGCCAGCACCAGCGCCCCGCCCTAACGCTTCAGTTTTTACTTTCTAATTCATTCCAGCTGTGTTCTGAGTTATGAGCGGCCCGAGAAAACCTGGTGCAGAGAGTGGCTCACTGATTCTGCTCCTTACCCCTGAAAAACGACCACCCCCCTAAAAAACGACCACCCTGAAACGAAAAACAAACCAGAGGGGCTGTAGTGAAGCATTTCTGATAATTAAGTCGCATTCATACTTTTAAGTTGAAGCATTAATTATGTGTTAGTAACTTGAGGTAAAGTGACCCGAGACTTTCCATGGCTGTCACAGAGAGGGGAACCGTAATAATTTCTGACCAAGGAAATGGCCTCATTTTGCTTTGGGGTGTCACTAGTATTCATAAACAAAATAGTCTTTTAAAATCCCTCAGTGTTATTTGCTCTGGTGGCCAGATCCATCTGGGAGGTACTTCCAACTGAGGACAGAGGATCTTTGACAGTGTTGGTAGTGAAAAATAACAGGTTTTTGTTCAGTACTCCGTTTTTTTTTTAATCTCTGAACTGGAGGTTCAAGGTCAGAGGCTGTACCCAGCCTCATCTGCCTTCCCTTGGCCGTTTGCACAGAAAAGCAGACATTCTCTGAAATCAAACATTGCCTAATATTTGCATTTCAGGTGGAACCTCAAGATGCCAAAAAGCCCATCAATACATGGTGAGAGAAAGCAAGACCAACTTCAAGCCTGTAGAATCCATGCTTATATCTTTGGGTGTTAGGCAAATGCTATAAATCTTGCTGAGAAATACAGAATATTTCCAACAGTAAACATTTACCCTCTCCACAAGGGTTTAACTAGATGTCATGGTAACTAGAACAGGCAAGTTGCAAAGGAAATAGAAGAGCTCCCTCCCTCTCGCCTGGATATGCACAGTGAAAAGCTTCAGTGGCTCCGACTTCCCAATCCTCTTAGGGAATTCCACGGAAGTTTTAATTGAGTTTGACTTGGTGACTCCAAGACTACCAGATGCTCACACAAATGCTTGTGAGAACTGTCATCTATGACAAAAGCATTAAGAGGAGCTTTTTGTGGGGGGGCTCTGCAGAAACCTAATAAGAAACCACAAAACCAAGTAACAGGCGTTACAGCATTGGTCCACATTCAAGGAGCACCTCCTTCAAGGTCAGCAGAGATGCATCCTGATGAAGAACAAGTCAGGCAAAAAGGCCAGGAGGCCTGTGTGGATGAGCAAGAAGCTCCTGGACCAACTGAAATTAAAGAAGGAAGCCTACAGAGGGTGGAAGCGGAGATAGGTAGCCTGGGAGGACTACAAAGAGGCTGTGCGAGTGGCCAGGGATCGGGTGAGGAAGGCTAAAGCCCTGACGGAATTGAATCTGGCCAGGGATATAAATAGCAACAAGAAAAGCTTCTATAGGTATGTAGGGGACAAAAGAAAGTCCAAGGAAAATGTAGGCCCCCCTCTGGAAGGAAACCGATGTCCTGGTTACCCAGGACATGGAGAAGGCTGAGGTACTCAATGACTTTTTTGCCTCAGTCTTCACCGATAAGGGCTCTTGTCTCACCACCCAAGCTGTGGAAGGCACAGCTATCAGAGCTTGTAGAAACCTGCCTCGCCATGCGGGCAGCGTGTCTGGTCACCCAGGCAAGTGTTAATAGTCAGGAAATGAGAAGAAAACAGAAGTAACGTTAAGCTACCCTGAGCTTGAACTTGAGCCTTTGAGGGGAGCAATCAGGGGCCTTAGGACAACATTCCTCAAGACCTTCTGCCGTTTCCAGTGTGCAAAATCAAAGCGATACCCCTGAGGTTTGGTGTCTAACCTGCTGTCTTAGAAGGCCCTAGTGTCAGATACGTAAAGGTCTAGATGTGGCATGTCTGACTGACTTAGAAAACCCATCAGACTAAGTAACGGAAAGAGGCCTGTCCTGGCTTTTGAAATGCATTTTATTTATGCATTTAAGTATAAATTCAGCCACATCATTCAATGCTTGGCAAAAGCAAAAAAAAAAAGAGCCATAAAATCAGCTACTTAACTCTCCCCCCTCTAAAGGTTTCCATCAAGGATGAGACAAACACTGAGTAAGAATGAAATGGGTGGAGGCAAGAGAGCATAATAAATAATGAAAGATACAGTGAATCAGAGTCCTTAGGTAATCAAAATACTTAAGCCATAAAGATATCAAAAAGAAATAAGCTCTGTCCATATCTCAGGGCTACATATCACACAATTATATTGCTATCAAGAGTGAGTGTTCTGCACCAGTATCTGTGCAGAATTGCCACACTCTCAGTGTATTCCATGGTCCAATATTGTCTCTTAGAGTCAAAAACTAATTAGGTGTTAAAATTTTCAGAGTGTTGTTGTGGTTAGAAGGCTTAGTTAAATAATTACTGGACTCCAGTGTGTTTTCTTGACATTGTTTTTATCTAGTCTTTCACCTCTCTTTGCTTCCTCAAGGCTGATGCGTGGAATATTAAAACACAACAAGTCTCAGATTCAGAGGAGTCTATAGTTGCTAATACTATGTCAGGCAAATGTATAGGGGTAATAAACTGCACCATCAGCTTAGTGTCTAACTCAGAAAATCTCCCTTCCTAGATATTCATTTTCATAGAAAAGCTTTGTGAGCCTGCAGAAGTATTAAAAAAAAATATATTTTTACCATTCTGCTTGAAATCCTTTGCTTTTGCCATATAGCAGCAATTATAAAGTCCTTATCTCCTGGATCACATCAATTTTGCCTACATTAGTCACCTTCTTTTGCCCCATTTTGGCAAGTGTTTACATTAGCCCTAAATTCAAGTCCAATAAGCCTCGCAGTGAAGAGCTACATGCACTTTTCCCTCCAAATGAGATGCTAGGCAAATTCCATCCCATTATTGTCTTTGTTTTGGTCAGGAAGGCCCACCGGTCCCGGGTGTTAGTTGTGCTGAGTACTCCAGCCGTAGTGCAGTGCTGTGCTGTCTGCGGTCGACCTCACAGCTGTCCAGCGAGGGCTGCGGAGCTCTGTAGACAGACATTTCTGCCAGGGGCTCAGCGATTCAGGGAGCTGACGGCTGGTGTTGTCTGTACCTCATCCTCCCTGGGGAAAGAAAATATCCTCACAGCCAGAAACAGTGTTGAAAGCAATGAGAATTGCTTGCAGGCAAGGGGGCAGCCATACATGCAGAAACGTGCGGGTGAGGGCAGCGACCTGGGGGTTCAGGAATTGCTCAGCACCCTGCTGCCAGTTGTCATTTCTGCTGGCGAGGGGGAGAGCGGTGCTCCGGTTATCCGGAGCCTGTGGCTGGAGGCACGGGAGTACAGGTTTGTAAGGTGGGTTTTGCTGAGGAAATGCTAAACTGATATTTCAGAAGGGGCTGCAGAGGTGCTGACGTTTCCCAAGTGTAGGCAACGTAGGATGCGCTGTGAGATGAGGGGCAGGGAGTTACCTGAAACACCGTGCTTCAGTAAACCTCCTGCTCTCTGTAGTGATTTGCAGCAGTGCAGTAACTTGCTGTCTGCAGCAGCCACGCCGAGCTGCATTGGCTGGTCGTGGCTCCTTCACCTGGGGTGAAAGCAGTAACGACCTGGCAGCCGGAGAGAAGCCCAGGTAATAAAAGTGCCGAAGGAGGGGCTTATTTCGTTTACCTCATTTGAGTGGTTGAGAGCAGCTGTTCTTTGTGTCTCGCTGGCTTTTGAGCAGTAGGGAATATTTGCAAAGTCACCTTGAGCTACTGCTGAGCTCCCAAAATTTGGCCACGCACTTTCTGTTATGCTGACAATTGATGTGTGCTGCAGAGCAAGGGCTGCGGATCCGTCACAGCTTCCGAGTCCATTTAAACCATGAAGGGAGACGTTACTCTAAATCTGAGATGGATTTTGCTGAGTTTACTGTTTAAATCCCTGCAATTAGGTACGTGTTGATTATCGCAAGTGACAGAATAGAGTTGTAGCCATGAATCCTAATGTATATAGAAGCACCCAGAACTTTAGCCTTAATTTCTTCAAAATGTTTATGTTGGCAACTCTGGTTTGCAGTAGAATATTTTTATCATTTGGAGAAGAAACAGCCAGGTTGTGAACCTACATGTTGGATCTGAACCACAGCTAGGCACAGAGCAGCCTACAGCAACAAAGAGTGAGCGTATCTGCCTGGCAGTGTCCATGAAATCCCTTTGTGGAGTTGAGATGTGCAATAACAGCTACATCTGGAAAGCACAGCACGTGCTTGATCAGAAAAGAACATTTGTACACGTGGAGATGTGGCTGGTAAAGCATCTTTGTATGGTACTGACCATGGCATTTTGCATGGCTCTTTGAGCACTCAGTGGGAGAAGTGTTAAAATGTGGCTTAGAGGCTGACTAAGTTGGTTTCATACAAAGATAATTAATTCTTTGCCACAAAGATCACTTGTGTTCAATGTGATAATCCAAATCTGTGTCATGGTCCCAAACAGCTTTCTACTGCAGCCATCCACAAACAATGCCGGTGAAACACTGGCCCAGGATGCCCAGAGAGGTGGTGGATGCCCCACCCCTGGAAACGTTCAAGGCCAGGCTGGACGGGGCTCTGAGCAACCTGATCTGGTTGGAGATGTCCCTGCTCCGTGCAGGGGGGTTGGACTGGATGGGCTTTGAAGGTCCCATCACCCCAAACTATTCCATGATTCTATGATTCTATGCTCTCAACAGTTAAGTACTGGTAATGGTATGAAATCATCCATCCTCACTTATCTGTTTCTATAGCCATTTATTTCATTATCCAAACATGTAATGACAACATAATCACCACAATTAATAGTACACAAGTATCATTAGTACCATGAGACAATATAGTCCACAGTTTGGAAGCTGGAAGCCAGCAGCAGTTGAAGATTTTCTTATGTTCATGTTAATTCTTAGCACTTATTTTCTAAATTTGCATATGCCACAGAATTGCTTTGGAAAGCAGGTATGCAGGGGAGGTCAAGACACTTGGCAAGTCCCCATTATTAGAGGACATTTTTGGCAATATTTAACTTTTTCTTTCCATCTCAGTTCTGACTTCTTTTTTTTCATCTGTCCCTTACTTCTGGGCATATTTTCTTCACAGCTGCCACTTGAAGCACGTTGACCTTTCAGCTGGTTTTGTGCCATAGAAATTCACAAGATGGAAAAGCTTCACTTACTGTAATAATAAAATAATATTTTATTGCTATGCTAATAACATATTTGACAAGTTGCTTACAAGTGCAGCTTTGCATTGCCTCAAAAAAAAAAATTTCTTTACCCTCCCATGTTTTGAGTAACTGTCTGGTTCTGTATAGGTTATGTATGTCTGTAGAAGACTGAGCTCACAGGACAAAGAAGTGGCCATATGCACTGATTTAAAAATACACCTCTAGATTTGAGGCTAGCGTTATGTTAAATGAAAGCAACTATTGTTAAGCTGCACTGTGTATTTAAAACTCCATTTAATCACTTAATCTCCATCCATTATCAGCTACATGAATTATTGAAAACAGAAAACAGGATTTTTTTTTCTATTTTTTCAAATATGTCTGCTAAAACAAATATGTTTGCATCTAGGGCAAGACTACATTGTCCTCAACATCCTCACTGAACAGCTGTTCTCAAACACATCCTTTCTGAAGTAAAATTTTACCATTACCCTGTCCCTAAGAAATGATTGTCACAAGAGAATATTTTTTCCCTTCAAAAATTAAAAAGTGGTGAAGAAAGTAGGATTTTATTTTTAATTTACAAATTAAGAAAAACTTGTTTGCAAACTGAATTCAGTTGCAGCAATTAAAAGATATTTAAAAATCTTTCAAATGACTTCTGTTTTCTTCAAAAAAGCTTGTAGAAAAGATGCACCACTGCACCCCGCAGAAATCTATTTGAGCATTGGACTAGTGCTATCTGAAGAGAAATACTGTTTACAGATTTAATATCTCCTGCAGCATTTGGATTTGTTGGGAGTCCTTTCAGGCACTGGGTTTGCCCAGCTCGTGCTCAGTTGGTGGGAACCCCTCCATGGTCTTTCCTCGGAGCAGGCTCAGGCTTTTACTGAGTACTGAAGCAAACCCAGACACTCCCTCAGGCTGAAGATAAATGATTTCTCTGTTGAGTTCCCAGAGATTTCTGCTCACTGCAGATTTTGAGAACTGTGCCCTAAGGCTGCACTCCTGCTGGTCTCACCTCTGGCAAGGAGAGGAGATGCATGCAACAAAATGCTGTTCACATTTTTAGGTGAGAGATTTTCTCAGCAAGATTCACGGCCCTGGGCCAGAGTCCTGAGGAGAAATGTCGTAGTTCAGCCCAGATCGGGACCACACTACGCAGTCTCACTCCCCCCACCCTCCGAGAAAATGAAGGAGATCATATAAGAAAAACGGCTCGAGGTTTGAGATAAGGACAGGGAGAAATCCTTAAAGTTACCGTCACGGGCAAAAACAGACTCGACTTGGGGAAAACTACTCATTTATTACTAAAACTAGCAGGATAATGAGACAGAGAACAAGATAAACCTCCTCTCCACCCCTCCCTCTTCCCGAGCTTAACATTATCTCTACTACCTTCCCCTCCTGAGCGGCACAGCGGGGAAGAGGGAATGGGGGTTGCGGTCAGTTCATCACACGTTGTTTCACGCTGCTGCTTCATCGTTGGGGGAAGAACTCACTCCCCTGCTCCAGTGTGGATCTCTGCTCCTCCGTGGACCTCCATGGGCTGCAGGGGGACAACCTGCTCCACCATGGTCGTCACCACGGGCTGCAGGGGAATCTTGGCCAGGAGCTGCATTACTCCTCCCCCTCCTTCACTGACCTTGACATCTGCAGCCATTCCTCTTACAAGAAAAATTATTCACAACAGGCTGGCAGATGCCTCTCAGGATCTCTTCACATCATCCATCTCATCTCCTCTCCACCTCTTGCAGCCAGGCCGGGCTGAGTTGGGCCCAGTCGGCCGCCTGGCGAGAGGCCAGAGGGTGAGGCCGGCAAGGCCCATGAGGCCTGCAACTCCCCCTCTGCGCCTCTGCCCCCGCTCAGCTTCGTCACATCTTCTCTTCTTGTTTTCCATTTTCCTCTTCTAAAATGGATTCTCGCAGAGGCGTTATCACAAAACAGTCTGCTACCAATCGGCTCGGCCTTGGCCAGCAGCGGGTCCGTGCTAGGCCCAGCCGAGTCCACTGAACAAAAGGGAAACAGCGTCTAGCAATTTCCTACAGAAGCTGCCACCTTAGGCCCCCCCCTCACTAAACAAAACCACAACAAGTAACTAGTATTTTTGAACACTTACAGTTTGAAGAGGTACCAGTCTCCGAAGCTGCACTGTAAAGAAACAGTGTTGAATGTTAGTGTCTTGTAAAACACAAATCACATCTTGTTAATAACAAAATAAGAGACGTGAATAGATCTGACTCCCTCTTGTGAGATGAAGGACAGCCTTCTGGACTCTGCTTGGCTCTCCTTGAGACCAAAGCAGAGGAGCACAGGACAGGTGGTCCTTAAATGAACAACTGTTGGAGAAATTTGTAGGGAACATTTTGTAAGTAAAGAAAAGGATTTACCTGTTCCACTTAATTTGCTTGGTGAGTTCACCTAAGAAAGATGGAGAAGAATGTTTTACAAAGCTGGCAACGCATTCAAGTTTGAGACTTTGTACTGTGTCCCTGGATCTCATGGTCAAGGATAAACTAGGTGGGGATGGGGGTGGGCAAATGAAGACGGTATTTCTTGAAAGCATGATTGAGTACCCAAGGACTTGGGAGGTAGGTGGGAGCAGCAAACCACGTCAGACAGAGGAGAAGCTGGCCTTAACGCTGGTTAGGAGCAGACCTCTTCCTTGTTATCCCCAGAAAAAGTCTTTCTGCCTCCTTCCCCCTCCCCTCTCTAACACCCCCAAAATCCCATCCGAATCTTCATCAGCCCCTCAACCCCCCGGTGATGCACATGTACTGTATAAAGGAGTCGGCATTGGCTGCCATCAGCCCGGCTCGCTGAACCCCACGGCTTGCTGTTTTCTGCTCGGGGTCAGCAGCGTGTGGCCGCTGGGCCAGAGCAGATCACTCACTGTGTGTGTCTTGCAGCAGCGAGCCCAGGTGACTCACGAAGTTCCCTGTCAGTTGTCGGTAGCAGTTGATCCTGGCCTGATCCAGCTGCACTACCACCACATCCATCCCACAGACGTCGAAATTCTGACTCTCAATCCTAGGGTGCAGGCAGTCATTTCACCAAGGAAAACAGTTTAGCATGAGAATGTTAACAAACTCCTTCATTAGGAAGGACTCTACAAAGAGGAGGGTGCTTTGGCAAGACGAAGCAGCTCTCAGATAAGGTTAAGTGAGTTGCAATTGTTATATATTGTTATTTATTTGGCAATGCCTTGTGCTTACCAAACCTGGATGCAAACTTTAAAATGCTGAAAATGAGAAAGGGGGAGGCATTTTGCTAATACCCTTGTGTGAATATTGCTCTGACATGCTGCAGGCAGGCTCTTACTGTTCTAGCACAACCGTTGTCATGATAGAAAGAAAATGCCAAACATATTAAATGGTGTCCAGGCTTCTGGAAAATGACTTTGATCCCACAGGCTAGATTTTGACTTGCGGCAGAGCTATGAGTAATGGACTGTGCTGCTGCCAGCACAGCCCCTAGGTACACGGTGATTCACAGTTATCCTTACAATCCAAGTTCAAACTCAGCTTTAATTTGTATAAGTTACAGAGATGACATCTTAAAATCCAGCTAGGTGTTTGAGCTAGCCCTTCATGCAGGTAGGGAGTTTAGTGCTGCAGCAAAATCTTTTGTAGATCTCTAACTTACTGTTGGTGTAGTTTTGCACCATTGAATTACAGCTGGCACTCAGGTGTCAGTTAGGAAGTGCTGAATTATAAATGAAATGTATCGCTTGCAAAAGAAAGGATAATAAATCTGTTTAGCTAGTAAGGTTGTCCACAAGAAGAAGCAAAAATCAGTGGGAAATGAGCCAGTTACCTCTGCAGCCAAAGGCTGTTCAATGGGACTTAAGTACAGGAGTGTCACCAATACACATCCAGGAGAGCGTTGCTGGAAACTGGACCCTATGGGCTTCATCTCTGATAAAAATGTTTTTCTAGTAATAAAAGCTAATGGTTTTCGTCAGCATCCAGCAACTGTGTAGCTGCCAAGGAAACTGAAACTTAAAGGGACCACTGGAATAGCAGGCAGATATCCCTGCATCCTCATTAATTCTGTGGATGTGGTGCCCTCTGGCTCAGCTGGAATAGGGAGCGGCTTTGCAGCGTAGGGTGCTGGGACAGAGGGGTACAGACAGTGGGGTTTGATCCCAGTTATTGACACCATATTTTTTCACAGAAGAATAAAAGTGTTTTCAGGTGAAACATACCTGTCCATGGCCAGTTTAAATTCCTGCAAATAGGATTGCCAAAGAAAAAAAAATTGTTAGCATGATTTCCAGAAAGGGCAGCTGGCTCAGAAATAGGAATATTCATGAAGAAAAGCAGAATACCACTGCTTACTTTGATGAAGAGGAAAATATCTGGTTGCTCTCTGAGCTTCTGCAAAGACTCAAGATGCTGTGCAGCCTCATCTCTCCGCTCTTCCATTTCCTTCTTCATTTTGGTAATGTCTGCCAGTTGTTTTTTCTCATTGGATTGAATGTCACTTAGGATCTTCTTCTCTTTCTGAATTATCTCTGTCTTCATTTCTTCAAACAGCTTTTGCAGCTGAGAAGTCACTGTTTTCGTATTGGTCTAAATGAACAGATAAGAAAATGGTGCACTGGCTCAGGAACCCAACAATTCAGCTTAGTGTCCCTTGTTCATTAATTAGGATTGTATCTGTCCTTTGCACTGGCTTTAGAACGAACGGGATAATAAGCATTCACTTAGAATATCTGATTAAACAGAGGGCTATTAAAATTATAATGCTGTAGTAAGAAAATCAGATAAAATTCAGCTAACAATGTGAGAACTGTATCAGTACACATTGAAAATGCTACTTGTAGACTTAAGTTGGTTTTCTTTTATTTAATGGATAGAAAACTTTAAAACTATATAATGATGTGTACAATCTGTAGTCTGCAAGTCCTGCAGCCTGGTCCGTGCAATATAATAAATGGTGGAGTCTCCCAGCTCGTTCCTCCTGTGGAGCTATGCTGGGAGGTTGTGAGACAGATTGGATTCTGGCAGTTTCTTACACCAGGTGTTTTCCCTGCTTTGGACTATATCTTTTTCTATTCATCTCCTTCTAAGAGTATAGTTGCCATCTCTTATTTCTTAGAAATTGTTGAGGAAAGATGCTCTGAATTAGCGATGATCTGGATACCAACCTTGAGCTGATTCTCACTTTTCTGAAGCTCTTCCATGGCAGTTGCTAAAGTGCTTTTACGTTCCTGCAGCCATGTCACAATGCCTGAGAGCTCAACCTAGCAGAAGGAAAGACAGCATTGAACTTTACAGCAGGGAAGCAGCACAAGTAGTTCTAAAACAGACTGTCAGTTTGTGGAGCTGGGTGCCTTCTACCTGCTCGCTTTCACCAGTGAGTCCTATAAAACTGCATTCACTTGCCTCCTCATAAAGATATGGCATAATGGAAAACTGATACAATCTTCAAATCTTTCAAGTCAATGTTTAATTTTTATATATGTGTAACTTTGTATGTGGTAGGTTAATAAAAAACTTTCCCTTTTAGTAAGTAAATTTCACTTTAAATGAATAAATCACACTTTATCTGTTAAAGCTCTGTTCCTGCCAGAATCTTCACATGTGCCTAATATGATCCAAATACTTAGTTTTTACACCTGTCAGCAGCTGTGGGATCTGAGGGTAAGGTAATAAGCAACCATCTTTGCTGAAGATCAGTGAAGCAGCACTACTTAGTCACCCAGCTGTTTATTTTAACAGATATCATGATCATTGAGTGCTGTTATACTGCATGATAACACATTTCAGATGGGACATTAAACCTCATTCTTCGTGGATTAGACAGTCTCTGAATGGTTCCTGGCCGCCTCCAGCAGTGTTTTCACACCTTGAGCACCCATGAATGGGCACAGCAGACTGCCAGATTCCCATAATAAAAATTATCCAGGAAGCTTAGGTTTTCCATATCACAGATGGAAACTTTTAGTTTTTGAAAAATTGAAAGACAAATAATCAAATTTGAGCATGGTTCCTTACACCAAAAACCTTTTGCAATTTCTCTGAAGAGCTGCATTCCTGATTTCCCTATCCTGGGGAGTTTAAAAAGCCAAAACAAAACAAGAGGAATATGCAACTGAAATCTCAGCTTACCCATGGAGATGGCTTCCCCACAGACAGGACAGTGTAGTTCCTTTACCATCTCCAGGGATGAAGGAAATAGCTACTTTCCTACACAGCCCACTTCTGTTTGGCAGCCCTGATTTTTTTATATGTAATTTGGCAGAGAAAGGTAGTTTGCAATATGTGTAACTGCAAAGGATGCTTCCTGCTAATTCTCGAGGAGGCTGTGACCTGTCCTGAGGTCCAGAGAGAGCCAGGGGCTTCCTGCCCACACACTGGGTTCCTGCAGGGGGTTTTGCCCCAAAATTTCAAGTGCAAGGCAGTGAGTGACCATAACAAATGCATTTTAACCCTTTGGTCTCGGCAAGGACAGCAGCTGGACCCAAAGGTGGGGACATCAAGGCCCCATGTCTCTGTGCCCACTGGGATGCTGACTCGACAAAATTTAGGGCTGAGGGAGGAGGGAGCCAAAGGGAAGGGCCTCAAGTGGGAAAACCTGTTTCCCAACCCAAAGTTCAGCAGTGGTGGGGTCCCTGAGGATCTGTGGAGAAAGAGACTTCTTAATCTCAGCCAGGAATACACTTGTCAGTGGCAGTTTGCAGTTGCTTGGGCCAGACAGGACAGGCCCGCGCTGCAGTGGCAGGGGGCAACGGGGCCCTGCGCCTGCCTCTCACTTGCCCTCCCGCATGCACGTCCACATCCATGCACGCTACAGGATTTACCCACCCTTTCCTGCTCAGCCCCAAACACCTTTCTTTGCTCTTCTTCCTCTGCTCAGCCTGCCAGACTGCTTTGGCAACGCAAAGGAGGAAGTGAACAGCAAATTCCGGCACAATGCACCAGTTGGGGCGGACATGAAATCCCCCGAGCTGCTGCCTGCCTGCCCTCGCCCTCCCCGTCCCCATTCTCCGGTGACAACCTTACCACCCCTCCTGTGGCTTCCCCCCTTCCTTAAGGTCAGGAGTTTGGAACAAACCTTGCAGGGTCTGTGAGGAGAGGAGAGCCCCTTACCAGCTGCTTGTCGTGTTCCTCCTTCAGGGTGATGATGCTGTGGTCCTTGTGGCACCCCGCAATACAGCACAGCGCGCAGACGTACTGCCTCTCGTCCTGGCAGTAGCCCTCCAGCAGCCTGCCGTGCTCCGAGCACCTCCTCTCCGCCGCCATACCACCTGCACCCACCTCCACCAGGATGTGGTCCTGCTGGGAAGCCTTGGCGTTGTGTTTGTTCAGGTGGGCCTGGCACAAAGACGCATCGCAGATCAGGCAGGTTTTCACCGCTGGCTGGGACCAATCTAGGCAGAAGTCACAGGGAACCACCTCCTTCTCCACCTCTGCAGAGCACTTGCCTTGTTGTCCTTTGGAAGTGGTGGCCAGAAATGCCTCCACAATGCTGCACAGCTGGAAGTTCTTCTGCAGCTCCAGGATGGGCCCCAGCTGGAGCTTGCACATGGGGCAGGAGTAAGGGGCCTTGGATTGCTGCTGGGCATTGAGCGTCTTCTGGATGCACTGCTTGCAGAAATTGTGACCGCAGCTCAGCGACACTGGGTTCCTGTACGGACACAGGCAGATGGGACAGCTGAGTTCGTCCTCCAGGCTGGCACCCCCTCCAAATTCTTCCCTAGCTTTTGCCATGGCTGCGGAAATGGCGGGTTAGCCAGTCTGTGAGAAACGAAACTAAAAAGACGGTCTTGGCATTGTGCCCCGACCAGAGACAGCCCAGCGTCTGCAATTCCTGTGACAGGCGTCAGAGCTACGCTCCCCATCCTGGGCTCCACCCACAAACAGTTCCTGTAAATCATGGCAACCCCTTTGTCATGCTTAAACCCAGCCAGCAACCAGGCCCCACACAGCCACTTGCTCACTTCTCCCCAGTGGGATGGGGGAGAAAATTGGAAGGGTAAAAATGAGAAAACTCGTGGGTTGAGATAAAGACGGTTTAATAGGTAAAGCCATGCACACAAGCAAAGCAAAACAAGGAATTCATTCACTTTTTCCCATCGGCAAGCAGGTGTCAGCCATCTCCAGGAGAGCAGGGCTCCATCACACGTAAGACAAATACCATCACTCGGGAAGACAAATACCATCGCTCTGAACATCTGCCCCTTCCTTATTCTTCCCCCATCTTTGTATGCTGAGCATGATGCCGTATGTTATGGGATATCCCTTTGGTCAGTTGGGGTCAGCTGTCCCAGCTGCGTCCCTCCCAGCTTCATGTGCAGCCCCAGCCCACTCACTGGTGGGGTGGGCTGAGAGGCAGAAAAGGCCTTGACCCTGTGTAAGAACTGCCCGGCAATAACGAAAACATCCCTGTGTTACCAACACTGTTTTCAGCACAAATCCAAAACTTAACCCTATACCAGCTAGAAGAAAATTACCTCTATCCCAGCCAAAAACCAGCACACACTTTGAGGTTTGCCCTCAGTCTCAGGCAGCATCGCTCTGTGTGCAAGTGCTCAGCAGGCTGGTGGGACCAGGGGGTGCTGGGGAGGGCACAAGATGGACAATTCTCCTGCAGGCCTCTGCCCTCCCAGAAGAAGCCTCAATCCCACACCAAGGGCAGCAAACTAAAGATAAACCCTGGATGAGAAGAGTATGAGCCTGGCAGGGGTAAGCCAGGAATTCCCTCTGCTTTGTCTGGTTCTTCTCTGCAACAGTTACAGATGCTCCCCTAAAGCTAAATAGGGAAAACCCAAGGGAAAGTTTTACTGGGACTTGTTGAGGCAGGTCTCCTCCCTCCAGCCAGCTAAGAGGGAAATGGGGGCTGGTAAAGGCTCTTGGAAAGGCACTCTAGGATAGGAATATCCCTGTACTGTCTCATGAGCTTTGCTTATCTCACTTTGTGCCCATAGCACCTGAGACCAGGCAGAGCAGCAGCCACTGCAGGTGCCTTTGGGAGTCCCAACTCTACTCACATGGTTTTCCATATCATTTTGCTGTATAAAATGCAAAAGATGAAACACAGCCACTTTCTTCTAAGGTTGAACAAGGATTTATTTCAGCATATGCAAAACTGTAGTGTCCCTCAAGGTCCTTCACTGTCCCTGCTGTGGTGAAGACCTCCAGCCTGGACCTCTTCATGCCAATACCCGGGCTCTGTCTGAGCCTCAGGCAGCAGGCAGGCATATCATCCCTTCCTCTCCAGGGCATTTGGACAGTTGTAAGAACGAACTAATCCAGCCCCCATATGGCACAGACTAAAGGCACAGGACTTTTCTTCTTTATTACTCCCTTTGCTGTGAGATTTTTGCATAGGTGAGGCAAAAGTTAAAACTGAGGCGAGAAGCAGGTAAGTGATCTATCATAGAGCTCATAGGGGACGACAGCAGCAGCGAGCAGGAGAAGCCAGGTGTCTTATTACCGAGTCTCAACTCGGCTCGCAGGCCAGCTTTGCTTCTGCAAGGGATGGCTTAGGTTGTGCAGAATGGGCAGAGGTAAAAGCGGCTGCATTAGAGTAGAGATCAGCATTGCTGCTGCTTATTTCTGTAGCAGTTAGTGTTGTACTGTCAACTTTTTTATAAAATAAATTGTCATCAAGTTTTGCAAACTAAATTAATAGCATCCAGCTAACACAACATTTGATACAGACAAGCAAAAAAGCCTGAGGCTTTGCGCTCCCACAGATAAGCCGTCACAGCAGACCAAAATCCAATTTCTAATATGTCAGTTTAGCACAGCAGTCGTGATACACAGGCCTGGAAATGCAAAAGAGCAGCTTATCCTCACAACACTACAGGAGCTTCAGAGACCCGTCAGACACGCCAAAGGTAGCACAGACGGGATAGAGCGAAGGGATGCTTATTGTCTCTATAAGCTTGAGGCTCTCAGCAGCATCCCCACCCTTGACAGACATGTTATAAAATGACAGTGTACTTCTTTCACAGTCTAGCTCCACCCTGACCACTTGGAGGGCTGCAGGAGAGGACTTTTGTGTGATCCTTTGACCGAAGAACACATGCAGGCAGTAATCGTGAGACATTTCCAGGTAGCACTCAAAGCTGGGATTAATGATTCCCAGCTTCCAGCACCTGGCCTTGCTGGTGTCCACCTCCCAGAAGTGACAGCCCTCTGAGAAGCTCTGGTCACTCTGCACATATGGAATGACACCGTAGATATTTGGTACCCCAAACAGCAAGGAACCGAGTGGGCCTGCAAAGATCGTGGTGTTACAGTGAGCAGATCCACGTTGTTGATGCATTGAAGTAGTCAGATGTTCATGAACTACAGAAAGAAAAAAAAAAAAAACAAACACATTATGATTAATAAGTAATTGCACAGATTTGCATACATCCCCATTGCGGAAAGCTGCTGGTGTGTTGGTTTTGTTTAGTGGGGGGGCTACGGTGGCAGCTTCTGCAAGAAGCTGCTAAAGGTTCCCCTTTGTCTGGTGGTCTTGGGCAGGCCTAGGGCAGACCCGCTGCTGGCCAGGGCCCAGAGAATTGGTGACGGAATATTCAGTGATAACACCTCTGTGATAAGGTATTTAAGAAGGGAGGGGAAAAAAAAAAAAAAAAGGAAGAAGATGTGAAGATGCTGAATGGGGGAGGTACGAGCCTTATGGGCCTTGCAGACCTCACCCTCTGGCCTCCCACCGGGCGGCCGACTGGGCCCGACTTGGCTCGGCCTGGGTGCAAGAAGTGGAGAGGAGAGGAGATGTGAAGAGATGCTGAGAGGCGTCTGCCTGAGCCGGTTGTGAAGAACTTCTTGTGAGAGGAACGGCTGCAGATGCCAAGGTCAGTGAGGAAGGAGGAGGAGCAGTCATGCAGCTCCTGGCAGAGATTCCCCTGCAGCCCGTGGTGCAGCCCATGGTGAGGCCGGCTGTGCCCCTGCAGCCCGGGGTGGCCCACGGAGGAGCAGAGATCCCCCTGCAGCCCATGGAGGGCCCCACACCTGGGCAGGGAGATGCCTGAAGGGGCAGAAGAGGTGTTGCTGTTCTCTTCTCTGAATCCTCCCAGAAAACTCCTAGGACATCTACACCTCCTTACCCAGAGCCCATTTTAACAGGGTACGTTCAAGGCATGCCCCAAAGCGCTGAAGCTCAGGACAAGCACTCATTTATGTACACATATGTGAAAATGATCATACAATGTTAGTAATCAGTTCTTCTAGAGGTACTTGGTGTACTTGATGTCTTATTACAGTCCTTTCTTAAATATCTTTTGCTACCTTCTCTGTCTTGCTTGTCACCTAGTGAAATGATCACTTACCAGGTGGTGCCTTCAAGAAGGACTGCATGTCTGAGAGGAATCGCCGGAAAAGCCTCAGAGTAGTATCTGTTGTTAATTTATCCAGGATTATGGGTGGCGTTGGCAGTTTTACATTAACTTCCTTAGGAACTGGCTTGGGTTTCCTAAAACATGCAGAAAGACATCAGAAAACCATCTCTGATCCCATCTCTGCGCCAGCAACTGCATCCCCCACTCCACATCCAGCCTCAATGGGAGATGCAGAAGCAGCTTCTATCCTTCCCTCCCTCTGCAGCCTTACCAGGGACCCCCCCTCTGACTGGACTTTTCCCAGCACCCCAAATCTCTTCAATATCATTAGGATGAAGTTCACTCCATGGACAGTATCTGTCACCTGAAGACCTTGTCTCAGCCACCTCAGCCCCGGTTTTTGCCAGGACAGACCCAAGCATCATGTTCGCTCAATTTCCAGCAGCAGGAGCTAACGAGGCGTTGGGGGCAGCCACTGCAATGCTGGGCCAGCAAACAAGGAGAGCTGCGTTACCACAGCCCAGGGGCAACGCGGCACCTGAAGTGCAGGGCTGCGTTGGGGGAACCTGTGTGCGTGTAGTGGTGGGCTGTGCTGGAGGAACAGTGCTGGGCAGGCACTGGAGGAACCCCTCAGGAGAAAAGCCATAAAGCCATGAACTTTGTAGACTCATGACTTCAGTGCATGTTTCGGTTCCTCCAGCATTTGCTTCTTAGAAGCAGAAGGCAATGCAAACTGGAGGATGACTCAGGATATCTAAGCTCATCCACCCTTTGCATGCCCACCCAGGGACCTAAACATTCAGGAACTGACTTCAGAATGGGTCTTGAGAACAGGTACGGAGGGTACAGAAAAACAAGCCATGTTGTATACGAAGAGTTGCACATGACCTCTGTTAATATTTTGGGGCTTCTCCAGGTCTCTGATGAAGCCAGGCTCAGAGTGCGCAGTCAGTGTGCCAAGGGGCAGCCAGGCTGAGCCCAGGGAGCTGCAGGCCTGCAGTGTGGGCTTGCAGACCTGCACTGCTGGACTATCAGACCTGATACAACATGTAATGCAATAGTGGACCACCTCGAAGAGCCTACCTGGCTTGAATCACTGCAAAAGCCTGTAAAAGACATTTTGGAAGTAGAATTAGCATAACGCAGGTAAAGGCCAGCCCAAGAGCTGAGTATCTGTGGGAAGGGACATGCTGTTAGGTACCTTGGTGAAAAGAAGTGGGTCCTTCTGATCTCTCAGAGCCTCTAGCTCCTGTACATCATGGCTGACTGCATCCTTCCCCTCTTTGAGTTTATCTATCTGCATCTGAATTATAGAAAGCTGTTGCTTCTCGTTGTGACTGAGAGCTTCTGCAACATCTCCTTTTTTGTTATCTAGCTGCAGACGCATCTCTTCGAAGAGACTCTTCAGCCGATTCTTCCGCAGGGTCTCCTTAGTCTATTAAGAAAACACTACCAAGGCTGTTAGCGACTCAATATGACATTTTCCACACCACTCTCACTTAGAAAAGAGCCTGGTCTTTCTGGGCTGAGAGAAGTAACTACTAACTTAGTGTCTCTCCATATGACAAAAACCCAAGATGTCTGTGTTGGTTTTGTTTAGTGGGGACCACGTCTCACTGACAGCAGAAGGGCCAAGTGACATAAGTGGCCTTCACCTGCATCTGGCACTTGACCAGAAAAAGATGAAAAACTAGTGCTTCTTGCACAATGCTTGCTGAAGATTTTTCACTAAGCACATATTTCCTTATTCTGCACTGGTATTTTTCTATGGATACACTGCCTTTGGTCCTCGTAAGTTGTTCATCATCCTCCCTCAAAGAAGAAACCTAGAAAACATGTGATAAATCACCCAGGAACTAAAAAAGCTTTGGAATCCATGATCTGGGGAAAGGCAAAAGAAAACCTGATCGCATCAGCTACCAAGACACAACCATTCCTGAAGTGATATGGGACCTTGGAACAAACCTTTACTTCCTCCTTTTGTTTCAGCAGGTTTTGTATGTTTTCATCCAGCGCAGCTTCCTGTGTTCTCACTGCTTTCAGAGTTTCATGAAAAGCATTCTGTAAGAGTAACCGGAGGGAGATATCAGGGTAGGACCCACAGAGGTGCACAAGATCAGCAGTTTTATGCAAATGGATTAAGCTAAACCTGCAAAAAGTTTGTTCACTGCATGCTCTTGGGACAAATCGATACAGAAAGGTTTACTGGAATATTTTATGCCTGAACAAATACCACAGTTAGGAGCATGGGAAAGTCATTTTGAAACTGAAAACTGTTCATATGCAATAGCCACACATAAAGCTACTTTCAGTCCTGACAGCTTCCTTTCTGTTTCTCTGTCATTAATTTTCTTTGCATAAATGCAAATCTTCCAGCTTGGAAGTGCACTGAGGATCAAAAGCATAGCCACACGCACTCGGTCCCACCAGTTTGGCTCCTCAGGATGGGAAGAAAAAGTTTATAACATCTTGTTTTATATCGCAAGGGGCAAGCCTAGCAGGAACCTGGGGCAAAAGCAGGAATTAGAGCCCAATACCCCAAGGTGGAGATTTAGCCTTATCCTTGTCTGCAGATCTGAAACTTGGGAGATGTTTCATCCCTGTGCTGCGAGCAGCTCTCCGTGCCACAGACCTCTGTGGTTTTCCTAGTGCAATTCGTGCCCTGGCCACCATCCTGGCAGCTGCTTACCTGCGCTTCGCCAAAAGCCTCCTCCAAAGTGACAACCTCATGGTTCTTGTGGGAGCCGGTGACACAACACAACATGCAGACCCAGATCGAGTCTGTCTTGCAGAAGGACTCCAGCACTGTGCCATGCCGGGGGCATCTCATAGACAAAAACCAGGCATCACATGGCTCACTCAGGACGTGGTCTTTCAGGAGACCCTCTGCGCCGTGCTTGCTCATGTGGGCTTGGCACAGGGAGGCCTCGCAGTTCAGGCAGGTCTTCACAGCTGGCTGGGGCTCCTGAAGGCAGAAATCACACAGGATCACCTTGTCTTGCTGGCCTGAACTTTCCCTCTTCTCTTCACATTGTGCTTCATCCTCTTGATGAGCAGGAGCATCCAAAAGCCTCTGTATTATGTTGCAGAGCAGGACGTTAGGCTGCAGCTCCGTACTGGGGTCTGCCTGGGCACAGCACAGCGGGCAGCTGAAACGGCTCTGGTGGCTGCGGACTTGCTGGGTGCACTCATTGCAGAAGGTGTGACCACAGCTCAGGGACACCGGGCTTTTGTAGATATCCAGGCAGATGGGACAAGTCAGTTCCTCCTCCAGACAGGGCAGAGAACACTGCTTGGCCATGATACCTAAGCTGCCGTGCAGTGCTGAGCATCAGAGGGGAGGCTTTGGTGGAAAGAGAAACAGAAAGCAGTAGAGGCAAGGTGCCCCTCCCTTGCTGTGGAGGCCAGGAGCTGCTGCCTCCTCCCCCTTGCTAGAAAAGGTCATTCCCTCTCCTCCACCATGCCGGTGGAAGCCAAGGCCATGGCAGGACAAACCCAGGCAGGCAGCCAACTGCTGCCACGTGCGCTAAGGGCAGCACTTGCAAATGCAAGTTCTGCCGCGCTGGAGGAGGTGGGGAAGGGCAACGGAAAGCAGCAGTTTCATGTGCTCTGGGGGCACAGCAAATCCAGGTGAGCGCTGCGTACAGCGTTAGTCACGTTTGAGACAGCTGTGGCACAGGGATTAGCTGTAGTGATGTGTGAAGCCACAAACCCCATGGAGGAGAGAAAAATGATGAGAAAAGACAGAGTGGTTAGGAATAAGAACCATCACTTGGAGAGTACAGCTGACATCTGAAACATCCCCCTTCAGTGGCCCAGGGTCATACGAACACATTAGGGAGCAGGTAACAGGCAGCAAGCTGGAAATGAGCTTGTGCTTTGACATGGAGAGAGTAATTCTGCCTACCCCAGCAGGTGCATTGTGTCTGAGAGGAGTGAGAGGCCAGTGCCATAAGGAAGAGATTTGTCTGAGGAATTCTTGTAAAATAACCAAGATAACTATTGCTCCTCTGGACATTTAGCCAAGTACAGAGTCCTTGCCTGGACAGTGGCTCAGGAATCTCACTTGGTTCAAGTAATACATGTTTAACAAGTCCTCAGGAACCCAGGAGCAACCAGAGCAGGCCAGTAACACCTGTTTGCAAACATCACAGGCAGCAAGCTCATGGAGGGGGGTGCGGCTTGCAGGGACCATTTTTTGCTTACTGAGATATGCTTTGTGCCAACGGCTTCTCAGAAGCTTTTCAACAGCTTCTCAGAATAACAGGATAGAGAGAACAGAGAAAGGAGTAGCTTTTAAAACAGTAGAAATAAGCAGCCTCCTCTGTGTCACCTGCTTGGAGCCCATGAGGGCTACAGAAGGGCTTGCCCTCTGCAGGAGCCTGCACCTCCTTCGGTGTCAGCCTCTGCCCCGGCAGCGCTTGCTGGTGGTGACCAAAGCACGACTGCGGGAGCAAGGAGGGGTCCTTGTGGATGTCAGGCTGAAAGGGAAGCAGAGATGCGTAGAAAAGGAGAGAGGTGGCAGCCCCGGCACTGCTGCGTGGAGCCAGCTGCCTCCCGAGAGCCCCGCACCAGCACCTCACCCATCGCAGCCGCTGCCAGGGTGGATTTGCTGCCTTGGTCATCAAAGCGTCTCTTCAGCCACTGCCAAGCGTGGCCTGCCACGCACCACAGGCAGCAAGAGCCTGCAGACGTAGAGAGCTGGAAATGGTCCCTCAGAGTCAGGGTGGTGGGGTTTTTGGGAAGCTATGTTAGTGCTAGAAAAGCCGGTGGGGAGAGGATGGTGCCTTCTTACCTGGAGGAGGCTGCTGAGAAACACAAGGGGTCCAAGTCTGAGCTTGAAAAGGTATTTGGAGGCAGAGACAGCATGTGAAAAACTAAAATGGAGCCAGCCAAGGACTGAGGGGGAGAGAAAGAGGGAAGATAAATTGCAGGACCCCAAAGCAGCAGCACCTGGAGAGAGCTCTCCACTGACATTTAAAGACACACAGCAAGCACAGGAGGTGGGAGCTGCAGGTGCCTTAGGGATGGAGATTCAAAACTTGGTGGGGGGAGCAGGAGGGAGAACTGGGAGGAGTTCTTGTGGGCATGCAGGCAGCTGCTGTGGGCAGAGAGGTCCCAGAGCTGGCAGGGAGCAAATCAACCAAACCTGTCCCTGTTTTTCCCTGCAAAGACAGCTGGACAGACCCAGACAACAGCTGGGACTGCTGAATGCTGAGAGTGGACACATGCATATGTCACTCGAAGTGTGGCCCCCAGAACCCCCTGGGCAGACCTTGCGTGGCCCAGAAGCTGAGTTCCATGTTGGGGAGCAGGGAGCTGCTGTGCCTGGCAGAGTCCTGGGCAGGATTTGGTGTGGGATGGCACTGCCCAGGGCATGGGTGGGAGCCAAAACTCCAAAGGGCAGCCCAGGACAGCTCGTCAGGCAGGGAAAAAAATCCCAAGCAACAGGTGTTAACACGCCAGTCGGGAGCAGGACCCTGGCATGGCATTTCCTGGCATAGCCCTGCCATGCCCCTGCCTCCCCTGCCCACCCACAGGCCTTTCTGTGGACCTCGCCCATGGGGCAGGAGGGATCCCACCGAGCCGGTGGAGCCTGGGGCAGCCGCAGTCTCAGCCAGCCCAGCTCAGCCGGGCAGATGCAGGCACTGCCACGCTGCCCGCGCTGCCCCTGCAGCCCCTGCGCTGCCTGCTGCCCACATTGCCTGCCAGCCAGCCAAGGTCAGCAACGAAAGTGTCTCTATTCACAAAAGCCTGTTATTTACTTATTGTCCCCTCCCAAAAGGCACGGTGTGCCTGGTGCAGGAGGTAACAGCTCCTGCCTTCCCTCCAGCAGCCACAGAGCAGCTATATAGGAGCTACAACAAAAGCAGCGCCCGGCTGTGTGAAAAGAATCTGGTTTATCACAAAGTTACACCAAAATGAAGAACTGTCACATTGGGTGTTTTTCCAAGTGGATGGAAGTAATTGATGGGAGTAATGGAGGTGCTGGACTGATGTCGTGATTCACCAACAGCTCCCTTCCACCTCTAGGTCTGCTCGCAGACTCAATAAACAGCACCCCGCGCTGCCGCTGACTGCCCCGGCTTTCCATCCCGTCCCTTCCACAGCCTGGGCTGCCGTGACGACAAGGACACCAAGACACCCTGCCCTGGGAAACAGCGGTTCGGCCACCGCGGCCATCTTGCTGGAGAGCAGGCTGGGTCCAGGGGATGCTCTCCGGGTACCGGGGGAACTATCCAGCTGCCATCCTGAGCCATATGGTTACTGGGTCATCATCTGGAGTCTCTTCCACATTTTTTTCCTTGCAATCCAGCCCTTTGCTTTCTTACTCTCCCTCAAGCAAATTTGAGGTGCATGCTCCACTTCATTTCTTCTGCGATGGGTCTTGCGGCAGCAGCACTGCTCCCGATCTCCAGAGTGTGGAGCCCAGGCTTTCCCTCCATGAGTTGAACTGGGAGAAACCACACTTAAAATAGCAATATACAGGGCTAGAGCCCGCAGGAGCTGCATCCCCGGCAGTGGTGCAGCATTGGTGCGAGCAAGCTGTGGGGCTCCGCCACCCCCCCGGCCCCAGCCGTGCCCCCGTCGTCCAGCTGCCAGCTAGGCAGACGTAGGAGAGCCCCTTCTGCAAAGCAAAACACCTCCTCCCAGAGCAGGTTTGCACTAATAAACTAAAGTATTAGCAGCACAGACTTGTTCCTTTTTTTTTTTCTTTCCACTTTATAGTATATATGTTATCGTTTATTTATAGGCAGATCACTTCACTATTTACAGTACATGAGCGTAGAGATTCTACAGTCTTTTTGATGTAAACAAGTAACTCCACGGCAGGGGAGTCTGGAAAAAGAAGCCAGTTCTGAAGTATTTACACAATTTAAAATAGAACTTTTATACCCACTGGATAGATATAGATAATACATTGAGCGATTTGGTTAAATTATCTATGAAACTATAGATTCTGACAATGTAAAAATACAAGAAAACGTTCTCTCATTTTAGAAGGTAGACAGTTAAATCACACTAGAAATAAATCTCTTTTTAAAAAATAATAACAATAATAATAAAAGAAAGGCATAAGAATCCATGCCATCTTTTAAGGTTAAAGTATATTACATAAATAAGGACACAACGGAACAGAACTGGGGGAAAAAATTAAGTGAAATATAAAAAACCACTACCAATTAAAAAAAAAAACAGACTGAAAACTTGATTCTTAATCACAGAGGGATCAATTCTGCTACTTTTACTTACTCTGCAAGTAGAAAATTGCAGAATTCAGTAGCACTTACTCGGGATGAGGAAGGCAGGCAGAATTGGCCCCTAGTAACTATTAGCAGTGTCCTTTTACTTAAAAAAAAAAGAACAAGACAGAATTTAGCTTTTTTTTTTTATAAATAACAAAGCAGATGTGCCCCTTTTTAGGTGAAATTCTTACACCTTTCTTGAGAAATGCATCAATTTAATCTTTCCCTCTCTTTCTCACATGCATACGCACACCCCAGCTCAGCATTTACCACAGCATGGCCGTGGGCACCGCGGCCAGGCTGCCGCCGCCTCCCCTGACCCCAGGGTGGGCGAGGGGAGAGGAATGAAACCCGAAGGCTGCATTTGGCTCTATATTGCTTGAGACTGTCGAGGATGGACTACGACGCTTAGAACAGAAAGGGTGTCAGGCCTCAGCTACGAACAACGAGGTATCTCAGTATTCAGCATACCTCCGAAAAGAGAGGAAAAAAAACTAAACAGAAAAAAAAAAAAAGTGCTGGTCTGCGGTTGCAGTGCTCCTTTGCATGAACCAGTGCTGAAATCAGACGCTCAAGACTGTAACGTGGTGACTGAGCTGCTGCTTCGTTAAAGCAGATGTGCAGCCCAGCCAGCTGCGCTGAGTAGGAATTGGGATGAACTTTTTCTTTGGGGCAGCATAGAACCTAAGACCTGGGATTGTCCTCTGCATTCAGCCCAGACACTCAGAAACATTTGCTCCTTCCCGTGGAGCCCCAGGCACCCGCTGGATTCCAGAAACCCAGTACCCCACCCTGAACAACGAGCTTTTCTGGGGCAAATCTGTGCAAAAATGCAAAGGGGCATTTTTATCATGAAACTTCACATTCAGCATTTCCTCACAGTACCTGCAGGAAACTACTGGGGGACATTCTATAGTTACATATTTTTAAAAAAATAAATCTCCTCCTTACTTATTGCCTACCATAACACACCCTTTTGCTCCTGGTTTCTCTTTGAAACAGCGCTCTCCCCCACCTCGCTGCCCTGGCCCTTGCAGGCGGTGCGGTAAAGCTTCCCAGGGCTGCCACAGGGGACGGGGTGCAAGGGTTCCCTTTTTGGGGTGCCCATCTCCGAGCTGCACCCGTGCCGGTGATGCCACAGGCTGGGTGGGACGCAAAGCTAATCCTTAAGAGGGGCAGTCCCCGTGCCCCTGCAGCCCCAGGGATGAGGCTCCTGCAAAGCACTGGGTGCCTCCAGCTTCCCCGGCCGCAGCTCTGGGGCACTGCTTTGCTCCTGCCCAATTTCCCTGGCAGCATCCGAAACAGTCACAGGCCGCTCAGGGTGGGAGCGCTCCCCTCTCCCTTCTGCCCGAGCCCTCCTTCCTGCCCCTTTGCAGACTTGAGCCCTGCAAGCTAAAGACACCTTTATATTTAAATCAAAAAAAAACCAAAATCAAGTGGAAACTTATTTTTCATGTGTGAGGGATTCTCACCCCAGCAGACTGTCACACCTGTGCTTCTTGAGCGGACCACCCTCCGCTCTCACCCGGTCCCGAAAGCCGGGGGGAAGCCCCCGGGGCGGGCAGCGGGCGCAGCAGTGGCGGAGGGCTGCCCCAGCCACGGCTGTGCCTCTGCGCCCTGCGCACCTCTGCACAGCACGTAAGTCCTGGAGAAATTTCTTCGGGAGAGGAGGGAAAACAAACTATCCCAATTTAACGGAGGGGAAAAAAAAACCAAAACAAACCCCAAACCAAAAGAACCCCACCCCAACCCCACTTATAGGCTTCAGGCACCACGAAGACCACTTATTGCATCTCTTCCCACCCTGCGGGTGCAGTGCTGATCGCTCTGTGCAGGAGGAGCCCTCCCCTTCCCAGCACCGGCCTCTCCCCAGTATCCAGAAACTGGGCACGGGCAAGGGCTGCTGGCTGACCCGGGGCGCCCAGCTGCAGGAAAACCAGGTGAAATTTTCTATCTGGGGACACTGAAACCAGCGCTTGGGAAGCGACAGAGTGACCCCCGGGAGAGGGCTCCCCCCGGCTCGGGAGCTCCCCAGCTCTGCACCAACCCTTCCCTTCTGCCACGCTTGATGCATCCCCAGCAGGGCCCGGCCGCGGGGGCTCGGTGCCCCGGGCTGAGCGGGAGATGGAAGAATTCCACTTACTTTGCTTTTTTGTTGTTGTTGTTGTTTTTTGGATTGATCGTTTTCTGAAAAACATCAGCACAGCACAGGACAGTACTACCCACCCTAAATGTGTCGCTATATACATTCTACATAAGCTCTATAGCAATCACATGTAAACATCATCGTTGTGAGGAAATACTAGGACAGAAAAAGGCAAAGCTACAATGAGGCAATTGCCAATAGCAGATGCTCGGTCTCGGCCAGAGCTACTCGTGTTTGCTGACGTGGGATGAGAAGCGGGGGGAGTTTGCGGCAGGAGAGACGCCAAAGCCGGCTGCTGAGACCGAAATGGCACAAGAGCTGTTTGCTGCCAGTGATCGTCACCGGCGGCAGACTGGGGACTCGCAGATCAAACCCCACAGCGGCCTGTGGGCCCTCGCACCGCCGGGCTGGTTGTCGTCAGAACCACGGCTTCTCCAAAAGCGGGGAGAAATAGCCAGGTAACTGTGCTGGTATCGGCGCTGCCGGCGATCCTGCTCCTGCCAGAGGCCAGCTGCAAGCATGGCCCCGGGGCCACGGGCCACCCCAGCAGCACTCAGGCTCTTGGCGTCGCATCTTGTGCCATTTCGGAGGCTTTGGTCAGACTCCCTGCAAGACAAAATAGTACCCATGGCAGGGAAATGAGAATAAAACCCCTACGTCACGTCAAGGGGAGACCCCAGGAGACTCTAATCTATCTATTGGCAGAGTTAAGGCTATAATATTTTATCTACACAGGATGGCTGAATCCCTAGTGGTCTCTGGGCCTGAAAAATAAATGGAGACGATGGCGACGGCTTGAGGAGCAGTGAGATTCCCACTCCCTCAGGAAAATGGTGCCTCTGGCCGGCTCACAGTGGGGTTTGCTCCAGTCAGTGGCATGCTCTCTCCCGCTCCCACCTTGCCTGGAGGTGGAGGGCAAGTTTGCAAGCAGATTTCAGGGGGGTTGCTGCTTGGGCAGGCCTTAAATCCAGTGCTGCCAGGCAGCCTCGAGGGCCCCTGGCCAGAGGCAGGCCGGGCGAGTGTGCCACGAGGCACCGGCGAGCGGATCCTGGGTGCCAGGTGGGTGCTGGGGAAGTGTATGGCTTATCAGGTGCCGAGCAGGGCGTTGGCTGGGGCAGACATTCGGCTGCCGTGCCCCCTCTCACCTCCCTGCCTCTCAGGGAACACAGATGGGTCTTCTCGCCGTGCTTGCTTTGCAGGGAGCAGAAGCGAGCAGGGAACAAGCTGCTCAGCCCGGCCAGTCTCCCCGAGGAGCCGGAGAGAAGCCAGCTCCCTCCTACGGACCCGGAGGCACCCGTCCCCCAAGCTGTGCCCACAGGACCTGCTGGACCAAGCCTGGCTGGCTCCAGCCCCCTGGCCCCTCTCTCCTGGCTCCAAAGGAGGTGGAGGGCTGGAGCAGCGACGGCTGGCAGGCATCGGTCCCACAGCCCCCCGCATCCTTCTGCCACCGCTCTCCTTCGCACCTGCAAAGCTGGCCTGGGGGCGGTGGCTCCATCACGCACCAGGTCTGCAACTCAGCTGGGTTGTGGGGCTCAGGGTCTTGGGGGGCTCAGGCCACGCAAGCAAGAAGAATGGCTTTGACAGCAAAATGGGCGACCCCAACGCGACCGCTGAGCACCTGGGTTGCCAGCGGGGAAGGTGGGTGCCTCCGCAGCTGACGGGTGAGGGCCGGCTCCGTGACTCTGCTCTGACCCCACATTTGCTCAGTGGCAAGTGCCTCATTACAGTGCATAGTTAAAAATCAAGGAAGCGGTACAATAAATCTGAATTACAGTACATCTGAGCCATAAATACATTTTTTTAAGTATATACTTTGTTTTTTCTCCTCTTCTATTAAAAAGTAGTTTATAATCCTGATTCTATTCACAATTAACAATTTCATCATCACACACTACGGACAAAAAAATGTTATGGTGAACACAGCTGCAACTCCGCGGCGGGAGCACGGGGAGGGGGCGGGAGAAAGGGCCTGGGGGCTCCTAGGCTCACCCTAAAACAACCAGTCAGAAGCGGGGGGACTAACGTGTGGCAGTGAGACATCGACACCATGGGGACTCACAGACAGAAGCAGCTTTGTTCAATGTAAACATCGATCGGAAGGGACAGCAGTCTCTCTCTCGCGCGTGCGTGCTCTCGCTCTCTCTCGCTCTCTCTTGCTTTCCATAGACTGAATAATTTCTTTGAAAACGTAAACATATTGGAAGTGCCTTGACTGAGGTATTGAGGTATTCCTCCAAGGTTAAGGCTGTTACCGATGCAGGCTTAGCTGGGCCTCCTGCAGCAAACTGTCGAAATCCATGGTCTCGTACTTGCTTTTCACTGGAGCTGGGGAGGACTCCTCCGCGCCGCAATCTGGGAACGGCAGGGACACAAGGCAGCCGGGTCAGGGAGCGGGGCACGAGCGCGTAGGGAAACCGAGGCATGGAGGGACACTGCTGGCCCCTCCACTACCGGCATGCCACACCGCAGGACCACAAAGCCCCCATCCACCCCGGGAACAAGCCTGGTCGCGGTGGCAATGGCAAAAGGGAGCGGGGAGACAGTGCTGTGCAGTAAAGGGTGACTGCCGGCCTAGCAAAAACCTGCAGGTGAGGAGCACTGTGGGGGGGTCTCCTGCACAGGGGGGCAGCTCTGGCCCCCCTCCCCACAGCTCTGCACAGCCACATGCCAACGTCCTCATCACAGGGTGCTATCTTGTTTTCTATCTTCTCCACTCTCAAAATGAGAGGCCCTGGGATTCATTTAGATGAACAATGGGCATTTGTGCCCACAACCGAAGTCAGAAGGATTGCTGCTCTGAGAAGATGAGATATTACAAAGTGCTAAAAGATCGGGCAGTACTTGTGTCGGACTGGAGTCTAGAGATAAGTCAAGACTCAGGGCTTTATTTTCTGGGCCTCAGTCTCTCACGCACAAAGTGGGATACTAGAACCACTTCACCCCCTGCAGCGGGTACAGAAATAACCGTGCGGTGTTCATGAAACACCTGAAGATCACAGCAACGAGGGCTGGGCAAAGCCCTCACACTTCCCTTGCAGGCCCAGTGTAGGGCTTTACTCCTGTCCCTGAGCTCAGGCTGCAGCCCCACCAGCCACGCAGGGACGGGGTCCAGCGAGACCCTGGCTAACACGGTCACCAAGTCAGGCAGGAGGTGTTGCGGAAGCCTATAGAGCACAGAAAGTGTTAATGCGACCGCGGCACATTTCAGTGCCATTGTTTTGGCTCAAAAGTGCAAGTGCAGCGTGGTGAATCCGTCCTGCGGAGCAGCAAACTGCCCAGATCACCTCTTGGGCTAATGAGATACTGCTGACTGCTCTCTCTAACAACTGGGAAGGGACTTCTCTGCTGGAAAGCATCCAGCGCTGCGTAGAAATGCAGCGGAGACGAGATGGGCTGTGGTCAGCTGAGACCCAGCAGCCCCGGGGTGTGATGCTACATTTTGCAGCCAGCACACTCTGGGTCCTTAAGCCAGTAGCTTTTCTTCTCTCTCTCTGGTTTCCCAAGCCATCTGGCTGAGCTAAGAGCAGCTACAGGAGCCATAGGAGAGCAGGTGGGCTTTCACTGCAGGCTATGAAGTTTAGGATCCTTGCGTGACTAGGGTTCAGCAGTGCAATGTGCTGTTACAGCTCTGTGCTGATAAACAAGACGCTTCAGAAAAAGCAGCTCCTGCTTTCTTACCCAAGTCAGCGTATCTGGTCCAGAAGAAGTGCCCGAGGCCACCAGAGCTGAGCTGGAACGAAGGCTCGTTCCTCTTCCTTAGCGAGGTGCCATTCTTCAGAGATAAGGCGGCATGCTCTGAATACCGGTAGGTGATGAAGCCATATTTATCCCCCCTGAGCAACCAGAGAAAGAATTCAAGATGCTGCCCCACAGCACCTGTGATGCAGCTCTGCCCAGCACTGCGTCTCTGTCCCTCCACCCTGCCATCCCTGCATCCCACCGTCCCTCCATCCTGCCGTCCCTCCATCCCGCCAGCCCTCTCTATGTCCTTGGACCTGGGGACACACTGCATGTCCTCGTTCAAAGCGCCGAGATCACGGGCTGGGATGACAAACGGGGTTGGCGTGGTGCAGAGCACATCACCCAGCGGCACAGCTGGACACTGGGGTACCCCTCTACCACCTGGCAGTGCTGATGCTGCCCTGGAAGAGGGATTTCCCATGGCCGCTGGTTCCCTGGACCATGGCTCACTCGCCACCCACCTGTTAGTCCTGGACAGGACCTGACACTCCACGATTTCACCAAACACTTCGAAGCGTTTCTTCAGTTCACTGGAGCTCATGCTGCTGGAGAGGTTTCTGATGTACACCACCCGGCCTTCGCCCTGCAAAGCAAGAGAAAGGTGTCAGGCTCTGGGACCCCGCGCCTCCACGCTGCCGACGGATACTGGAAATGTGGGGCTGTCAAGGACCCCCACAAGCCAGCACTGTGAATCAGGCTGCAGTGGGGTGATACTGCCACGAGCACAGCCTGACATCTCCAGGGTCTGGCTGCCTCCACTCCAGCCAGCTGACGGGTGTCACCTCCAGGACACCACTGCTGCAGGGGACAGCCATGTCCAGGCTGAAGCAGCCACTGCTCTCTTCTTCTCTTTTAAATTTCTCCTTCATTCCTGAAGCTTTTTCAGCTTCTCTTGGTCAAGATGCTGGGAAATATTCCCAAAAATTGCTAGAGGCAAAATTCAATTGCGTTGCAGGAAAAGAATGCCAGAGAGGCATGTGTGAGCATGTGTGTGCACCACAGCATGGAGGAGCAAGTTATCTCCCTGCACGCCCACCCCCACCCAGCTCCCACCCATATGCACACACTGGGTTCCCAGTGCATGAGGCTGCCTGTGCAGCGGGACCCCATGTGTAACGGCCTAGCAGCTTCAGGGATTCCCCAGCTCACCCCACTAACTGCCAGTGCCAACTGCGCTGAAGCACTGGCGTGGGATGCTCTGGGCATTTCTGTGCCAAGGACTCTGTGTATTGCCAATCGCTGGTGGCTTCCGCTTCACATTGGGTTTTTCTCTCCCCACTCCACCCCCACATCCTTGTTTAACACTGGCCTCGCACCAAGAGATGCTGAAGCCAGGGTTAATGGGCTCCACCACTGCTCTTCTGGAGCGGGAGATGAACTGAGGGCTGGGGATTACTTTGTCCCAGCGTGGTGTCCCCTCTCACTTACGATGGCCTTTTCCCGTCTCTTCTCAAGCTGGCCTCGGTGCCCGCTTCCGCCCTGACACTTCCCGTTGTTCTCACACCTGGGAAGTGAGGAAGAGGAGATCAGCCGGGGCGAGGATCCGGTGGGTAAAGCTTCAAACATCAAAGAGAAGCTGAGGCACACGGTGTCTGCAGCAGTGGGCTGGCGGGCACCCCAGAGCACTGACAGCTGAGGACAGATTGGGGGTCTGGAAACACTGGAAGGACACTGGAAAGCCCTTTCCGATATATGCCGGAGGGGGTTCCCAGCTGGTGCTTGCCCCTTCCCAGGCACTGCTCTGGCCCCTGTCCATGCCCCATCGCTCCCAGCCCCGTGGAAACCCCCGGCTGCTTTTCCCCACTGCTGCTTTCTCTGGGCATGGATGATGTTTGCAGCAGCTGCTGATGTAGTACCAAATACTTCAATAGTTTTTCTTTTATTAATTAGCTTCTTTATTACTTGGATCAGCAGAGCAGAGAGAGTCAGGGCTGCCACGCACCGGGGCAAAAATGCAGGGGGCAAGAATGGTCCCAAGTGCCCTCCCTCCCCGCAGACCCCTGTACCTGAAGGTGCGTCTGCTTGCAGGTGATCGGGACCGGCAACACGAAGACCCTGAGCTGGACCTGCTCCGGGAACAGTAATGCAAACTGGTCCTGGAAAGGGGGTTTCTCCGCAGGCACAGCTTGGTGTCACCATGCTCCTCCTCCTCCTCTTCTTCCTCCTCCTCCTCCTCCTCTTCTACAGGAGAGCCGCTCTCACTGCAGCTATCTTCAAAGACGGTGTCGTACTCGGGGGTCTTGCAGAAGACCATGTCATCATCGTCAAGAGCACTGTCCAGAAAGCCAAAGTGCTTTGTTAAGCTGGCTCTGATCTCCTGGTCTCTCAGCTGCTTGACGCCTTCCTTCCACAGCATCTCGCTGCCCGCCTCCTTGCCACTGAGCTCCAGCCCCTGGTAGTGGGCGGCCGGGACCCTCCTCTTGTGCTCCATCTCCACCTGGCCTGGGGGCTCCCACGACTTGAGCACCTTCCTCTGCAGGGCGGCCTCGGGCTTCAGCACCTGGCAGTAGTCGTGGTCCCCGAAGGAGCGGGAGAAGGGCCGCTTGAGCATGCCCTGCTGCTCGGGGAGCGCCGGGCGCCCAGCTGCTCGGCTCAGGTGGGCGAAGAGCTCTGTCCTCTCCGGGTGCTTCCTGGGGGCTTTCCGGGAGGCTGCCGTGTGCCCTGCGCCCCCGGGGTCGGGGGCCGTCCTGTCCTCCTTCCCTGGCTCCTGGGGGATGTCTGGCTTGTACAGGTCCTCCTCGGCAGGCTTATATGGCGGAGTGGTGGGCGGTGTGAGACCTGAACCCCCCCCCCCGAACAAAGGGCAGGAGTCAGCTCTGCCCCTGCCGTCCTGCCCCGTCCCACCACAGCGCCTGGGCTGCACCAGGCGTTGCAAGGGAGGAGGCTGCGAGAGCTGAGCAGCCTCATCCATCCAGCAGCAAGTGTGCCTGATCCCAGCAGGGACCAGAGGGCTCTCCCAACCCTCCTGGCTCATGCAGGGGCCCCCTGAACAGCCCCCCCATCCCAAACGCATCCCCCTGAGCTGCTCGCAGTGCCTGGATGCGGGGGCAGCGCATGGGAAGTCTCCTGCATTTGCAGGGCAAAGCGGGGGTCCCAGAACAGGGTATGAATGTGCCCCCTCAGCTGGGCTCAGCTGGAGCTGGTGACTCCAGGCTGAATTTAGACTAAATTTGCCCCCACCCAGGGAGGGTTTTTGCAAAATTGAAAAATTCTAAGCCCATCCTACCTGCTGTCCCACACAGCTCCACGGTCAGCATCGGCTCAAAGTTTCTCTTCCCAAAGGCTGGGTCACTGGAAAAGATCAGGAGAGAGAAAGTCTTTAGATGAATCACAGTCCCAAAACCTAAAAGAAAGCTGAGAAAATGCTACCTGCAAGAGAGCCCTCCCACCACAGCTAGTGCCTGACAGAGTAGCCCGGCAGACAGGTGCGAGAGGCAGTGGGGCAAGGAGAGTGCCCTCCCCGTGCCAGCCAGAGCTCCGGGGCACGTTGCCCCTAGCATGCAGAAATGCCCTGCCCTCAGCCTGGGGCTCTTCAAGCTCCTTGCACCCCAGCCATGGCTGCGGCTCCCCACAGCCCCGCGCCCCACTGCAGGGCTTGGTCTGCTCTGCAAAAGCAGCTTCGCTTGCTCGCTGTAGATGCATGCCCAGCCAGACAAACCGAGGCGGCTTTCCAGCCCCAGCGCGGTTCATGTAGCCCCATGCGCACTTACGTTTGTGCCAAGGACAGCGTGAGACACCTGGGTGTTTCTGAAAGGCAGGGAGAGAAGCAGGGTTACCAGCGGAGCTGTGCTCCATCCAGCCCTCGCCGTGCTCACGGTGGGGGATGAAGCCCCTCTGCCCACCCTGGCCTGGCAGGGGGCCGGGGACCGCGGGCTTTGCCTGCCTGCCAGGCGGCAGCGTCTGTGGGACGGCTAACGCTGCCAGGGCTGAGCCATTCGTGCTCACAAAGCGCTTGCAGAGAGCTGCGGTTTTGGGGCACCAGTACAGCTGAACCTCGGTGCCCAGGCACAGGGTGGGCCCGTGGGGAAGAGGGACCCAGAGGAATCGGGCAGCCCGGTCCCTGCTGGGTTAGCGCTACACCGACTCCATCACCTCGTTATAAGGATGGGGAAACTGAGACAGAAGACCCCCATGGATTCAAACAGCACCCCAAAACCAGAACAGGCCCCCAGCTCCTCATGCATGGGACCCCAAAGCCAGCTGGCACGGGGGTCAGGGCTCGGCTGTGCTTGGAGCTGCTCACAGCGCCGTTGCCAGCTGAGTGCCAGCCAGCAGCACTTGCCCGCGGCAGGGATGGCACAGGCAGTGCCAAAGGCAGCACGGGTGCACTGGGGAGCGGTGACCCGAGCGACAGCCCCCGGCCCCCCTCACCTGCTTGCTCCAGGAGGGCACAGTGCCGGCTCTCAGACCTGTTGCCAACCTCACCATCCCTGGGGGAGCCCAGGGAGAGGGGCTGGGGCTCTGCTGGTGTTTCCGTGCTCCTGCTGTCTCCCTCCTCTGTGCCCCCCACCTCCACTTCAGCTGCGGGCTCTTCGGCGAAGCCTTCCAGCACTGGGCATGGTGTGGGCTCTCTGCAGGCCAGGGCATCTCGGGGACCGCAGCCATCTCCTGCCTCCCGGGGGACAGAGGGCTCAGGGGGTGGCTCATCAAGGAAGGAGAGCCAGTGGCCAAGCTCAGGGTTGAGTCTCTTGGACCGGCGGACAGCATAAATGGTGCTCTCCTGCTTGCGGACCACCTTCCCCACGGCTGCGCCCGGGGTGCCCGCACACTTCCCAGCATCGTCCTCAAGGCCACCCGTCTCCCGCAGTGTCTTTGCCTCTGCCGCGGGACTCTGCCATGGCTCGCCCTTCTCTGGTGCTGTTTTGGCTCTGGATGCACACGTCCCGCCGGCATCCTCCCCATCCTGGGCCTGTGGCACAGGGGAGCGGGAGCCAGGTGGCCGGGCCAGGGCAGCATACACGGGCTTGCCCAGGCGGTATGGCTTGCTCACGTCGCACAGCAGGTCCCGCGCCAGCAGCTCCTTCAGGATGGAGAAGGATGCTCCAGGCTTCTTGCAGCCCCCGGCTGCCTGCCAGGCACAGCCCGGCCGGCTCTGGGCAATGCCAGGGGCACCCGACTCCGCAGGACAGTCCGGTTTGGCCCTCTTGAAGGGGCTGCTGCAGGGCTGGGGCTTGGTGTCGGTGGCATCACGGGCGGGCAGCTTCCGCGGCGGCAGGCAGTAGGTGTGCATGTAGCGGATGAGCTCCACCACCGAGTGCATCTCTCCCTCACAGGAAAACTGGCTGCCGGAGCCATCCTCTGCTGAGGAGACGGGCGTCACTGAGTCACCAGAGCTCAGCGAGTCCTCACTGGAGTCACTGTCATCGTCCTGACGGGCACAGTCGCCTGCGGATGGGTGGTGGCGGCCGCTGGGGCTCTCCTCAGGCAGCCGGGAGGTTTTGGTCTGGGGGCAGGGGGTGGCGGAGGTGAGGTGCCGGTGCAACTCGGTGCAGCTGCGGCTCTGTGCCTGCGGGACGCTCGCCTTCCTGTCCCGGGGACCCTCCACCTTCGGAGAGGAGAGAGGAGAAAGTCGGCTGCAGCCCTGAAGCCATGACCTGACGCAAGTACCAGGCATGTGGGGAGAAGCCCATCAGGCTAACAGAGCCACCCCACATCCTCGAATCCCCCAGTTCCATCCCACCAGCATCCCGACCTGCCTGGGAGTCAGCCCCACACCCCAGGAGGTTTCCACCAGGCACATGGGGATGGCGGCCCAAGTGCTGCCCCGCCAGTAGCAGGCATGCAATGATGCTCCTGCTCTCCAGGAGGGATTCGCTGCTCTTCCCAGGCAATCTGATTTGCTGGGCCTAATGCACCGCACAATTACCATTAGCCAAGTAGAAAAATCTTTGATGGTAACTTCTGCTAGATTTCAGATTAGCTTAAGTGACGGGGTCAGCTCTGCAGCACAGCATGCAGCTCTCCCCGGCGCCCATGGCTCCCGGCTTGGGCTGTGAGTCAGTGGGGACTGGGGAGATGGGTTGGCCAGGGAGCATGTGGGGCTTTCACAAACCAGCACTCAGGGAAGCTGGGAGAGGCTTGACCCCACTGGGTCCAAATGAGATCAAGACATTTCTCAGCCCAGCACAAAGCCTGAAGGTTTTTGCTGAGCCCAGACTGCAGCCCTGGCACAGACAGGGGCGGGAACGCTGCGTGCTGCTCTGCCAGCAGTGGTGGTCCCCACCTGTCCCCGGGTTCCCAAGAGGGGGGCGCTGGACAGGCTTGAGATCTGCCTGCCAAGGACGTACCTTTGTGCACGGCCGTGCGGGTCGAGACTTAGGGGTCCCCGCGTGCCGGGCGCTCCCGTCCCGCTGGGCCTCGCAGCTCGGAGGCACGTGCGATGGAGAGAGGAGCAACTTCTTCAGCTGCAAAGAGAAGTGGCAAGAAAAGGAGTCGGCACCGCAGTGAGGGTAAGAGAAAGCACTGGCGGGGCCGCAGCCCCTTGGCATGCACCTGTGCTGGGCACGTGCATTATTGAGCATCTGACCCAAAAATGGGGGAGGAAAAATAAAAAGGCAGGGAGGCTTTTCCCACATCCCCGTGGCTGTGGAGGCAGGCACCTGGCCCCACGGGCGTCGGGGCTGTCTCCACAGCATTTACCCACATCCCCAGGGACACCCAAGCAGGTTGCGCGGTGGGGACAGGAAGGAATTTACTTCCCAGGGGCATCCCCACTCCCGTCAGACACAGAGGAGCTGTCGTGGCACCCAAACTTCTCACTCCATCAATTCTGCCCTTGGGTGACAGAGACTTTACATTGGCATGAGTGACGGGTTTGGACAGCTCGCTTGGGTCCCCACACAAGGCTCATTTAGCCAAAACATGCAGAGAGGCCTTGACGCATTAATAAGCTTCAAGGCTTTTTGCAGATGCTGAGGATCTTCCCCAACACACTCTATCAAGCCCACGGACAGTGGGAGTGGGGTTTTTCCTGCGTTACCCACAGTGCCACCACTTCTGATGGCAAGGTCACCATAACATTTTTCTTCTACTCAAAAACATTTTTGGTTAGGGTAAAAAAAGCAACAAACCCAAACCCCACACCCAGCAACACCATTTCATATTCCACCCATGTCGCCCTAGCAATCGAAGGCGACAACAGCTCAACAGCAAGACGACTGCGTAGGCGCGGGGGACTGCACGGAGCAGACAGATCTGGGGCTCCCGTGATGGCCAGGAGGTTTTAAGGGTAATAGAAAGGGGTGCCCGGGTCAGGGTCTGCTGGGAAGCATCAGCCGGGGCACCCACAGCTTTAGGCGTGCAGCTCCAGTTGGTGGAAGCAACCAGCACCTTTTCCCCCCCACCCCTGCAACGTATACATCCTATATATACACATACATATCGTGTGTGATATATACCCTCCCGCGCAGGGCGTGGGGTGGAAATGCGCGCTCTCACCACTGGATGTCACTCCTCCTCGCCACAGCCCCGGCTTTTGGGGCCAGGATCGGGGAGGGGGGGGGACAGTGAGCCCCGGGAGGGAGCGGGCTGGGTGCCCCTGTCCCGGGGGACCGCCCGGGGACGGGGCTGGTTCGCAGCCAGTGCCGCCAGTTAGCCCTGGCCAGGACGGGGAGCGGGGCTGGAGCCCCAGTATTGCAGGGAGCCAAGAGGGATGCTCCCATCACCCAGTCTGTAGGGACTGGAGGCCACACAGCCCCTGGGGGGTGGTGGTGGAAGGCATGGGGGGGGTCAAACCCTCCCGCCGAGGCCGTGGGGTGTCTGACACGCTGGCCAAGCCCCCTCTGTCCCTCCTGGGAGAGCAGTGGGGAGCTCGGTCCCCAGGCAGAGCCAGGTGGGAGCAGGCACCGTTGCCCATGGGCACGGCTGGGGTGCGCTAGGGAGACCCCCGGGCAGCCCCACATCTGCACATCCCATTAAAAGCAGGTGTGGGTCTTGCCAAAGCAGCCCACACCCCTTTGACACCCGCCCCCACCCCCTTCATGTATACACACAGCTTGTTCCCGTGAGGATGGTGATGGAGGTGACAGCAATGATGCAGAACATGTATACGTATACAATACAAGTATATGCTTTGGTATTGACGGTTAAAGAGAGTTTTAAGCCTAGAATGAAAAAATTCAGACCTTTGCTTCCTATCATACCCATGCAGCCGGCTTATCAGGGGCTCATCCAAATCCACCTTAAACAGTAGGAAGTGGGTTCTTACTAGAGACAGCTCATCAAACTCGGGGGCGGGGGGCGGCCCCCCCGTGACCGGGGCGGTGGGTTTGGGGGAAGGGGCAGGCGAGGTGTAGGCATGGTTGAGTGTGTCCCCCTCTTCCATAGTTCGGAAGGCAGCCAGGCCCATGTCATCTCCCTGTATATCATCCAATGTCTCGGTGAGGGCTGCCAGCAGCGCTTCATTCTCGCTGTCTATTATCTGAAAGGAGCAGGCAGAGAAGAGAGGGGGAGTTAGGTTGGGCAGAGGGACTGGGGGGTGCCGGGCAGGGGAGAAGAGGGGCCAGCGGTGCCACACTTCCCCGTGACCCTGCAGGGGACCTGGGAGAGCTGTTCCCCAGTACAGCACTAGGATGGGATCAGGAGGAGAGAGACCCAACTGGAAAAGGAGCATCCGTCTGTCCCCCTGCACCTGCAGCAGGAAAACAATTAATCAGAGCATCTTCTCTCCCAATAGCCACCTCCGTCCCACCATGAGGCAAACAGCAGCAGATAAAGCATCTGTGATTAAAAAGCTCCTTGCCCAAATCCTCCTGACTCTGGGCTGCAAGTTCCCCCACCACTGGCTATCAAAGATCCGCTGAGCGGGGCTGGGAGAAGCACCCAGCCGGGATGGGAGCCCAGGAATGGGGCAGGCACAGCCCCCTGCCCTCCGCAGGGCTGGGGAGGCCTGAGAGGGCACGGCCGGTTGGTTATTTGCAGGAAGGCAAAGAAAACATGACGAGCTGTAAGCTCAGCCCAGGGCTGCCCAGTGGAAAACAGGGCACAGCCCCTGGGAGGGCACGGGGGCAGCTCAGCCCAGGCTGCACTGCTGGCCAGATGCCGCAGCCTGCGGAAAGCAGCGTGGGGCTTGTTTTCACCAGAAGCCCCCAGTCGCAGGCACCCCCAGCTCGACAGGGGCTCTCGGCCCTTACGCTTAAAGCCAGCTGCACCCAGCGCTCTGCGGGGGACCCTATTGACAGAGCACAGCCCCCAGAACGAGGTGGTCCGTATATTACAGCTCCCCAGATCTATTTTTTCCAGTGAACGGCATGATCTGGGGATGCTGATGGGAGATCTGTGAGTGTCTGGGGCTGCGCTGGGCCAGGGGCTGCTCCTGCCTCCTCCCTGGCCACCTCCAGCCCTCCTAGTGCCCTCCCAGTCCCACACAGCCCCACGAGTTCCCTTCCAGTCTGGAAATATGGTGCAAAAGCCCAGAAGAGGATGCAGAAGCTGAGGAATGGCTGAAGTGAGCCAGGAGTTCCTTCTTTTTGGTCCTCCTCCATCATATTCTGAATGTAAACCATGTCCAACAAGAAGCAGGCCACCCTCAGCTATAAAATTAGCGCAGGGGTAAATTCAGGCTCACAAGGAGGACTGCTGACAGCACACAACCATCCACGTTTCTCTCATCTTGTTTGAAAATTAAATATCTTTTGTTCTGTGCCCTAACCTTGCTCGCAGTTACTAGAGCAGGCTCCAGGGAAAGGCAGCAGGATGCTCCATTTTTGGCTCCATTTCTTTTCCTCCTGTTATTGGCACGAGACCGCTGTGCATACAAGTTCAGTGGGATACATTTCATCATACTCCGCTGCTCCTAATGGGTCTGTCTTTTGCATTTCTTTTCTGTTTATCTTTTCCCCAGGAAGTTCAGCGGAAAATATGCATCTCGTGATGAAGGTCCCTCAGCTGGACTGGACCATTTTCAAGCACAGCATCAGCACAGCATAAAAGCCAGAAGGTTGTTATTATGGCCAGGTTAGAAAATATTGGGCTTTGTATTTTTTTTCCCCCTTGTTTAAATACAAAACCTCCTCCCTCCCAAAAGTAACCCAGAGTTGGTGACTAGCGGACACCAGTGGGTCGCAAGCTCCTTATCTGAGGGGTAAGGGCCTGGGTGCTGCTCAGGAGGGCACAGTGACCCCAGCCCCTGAGGAAAGGGCACATCCAGGGCATGGCATGAGCTTTGGGAAGGGCAAGCTGGCTGCCCAGCCTGCTCTGCACCCAGTCACCAGGCAACTTCCACAGCTCCTTGCCTCCAACCTGCCTGCGCTGTGCTCACAGCCCTGCCCTGGTGCCACAGCTCCACGAGATGCTCAGCTCTTCTGCAAGGAGAGGCAAAAACAGTTCCGAGGGACAAGGACGAGCCCTGCCTGTGCCCAGGAGCATCCTCTGCCCTGGCACTGATTTGCACTGCGCGGTCCTGGGTGCTGGCACAGCGATGGGCCCACCCCAACACAAAGGTGAGGAGAGAAACCAGCCAGAGGGACCCCAGCCCCAAACACAGGGAAGGTGCCAGAGCTGGAGAGCCAGGGGAAAGGGCTGCTTTCTGCTCCTGGGATATGAATGTTCCTACCCCACACCAGAGCCCTGAGACCCCCGCACTGCCATCCCAGGAACTGAAAGGGACGTCCTGTGCACCAGCTGTAATTCCCTTTCAATAATACATCACAGGAGAGTTAGCTCAGCAGCGCTCCTCTGCTCCTCCACCTCCTCATTAGCCTTACTCCATTTGCCCCATTTAGAGCTGGTGTGCAAATTAATGGAGCACTAATCAGCTGGGGAGGAGCTATTAATAGTTGTGTGGGTCCCCTCCTTCCTCCATCCTTCTCCCCCTCCCCTGCCCTCCTCCTGCCTCTATCCTCGGGTCCCCTGTGCTGGGAGGATGGGGATACCTGGAAGAGCTCGGAGTCGTCAGTGCTGTACTGGCTGGAGTCGGTCTCCGAGTGCTCCCCGCACCACTGCAGCTCGCTGAAGCAGCCGGCTGAGTCGAAGTCGCTGGCATCCAGCTGAGACAAATCAATCTCAGGGAAGTCGGAGTAGAGGTGCTCCTCACCAGACACCTCATACTGGGGAGAGAAGAGAAAGGGGGTGAGCTCACCATCACGCCAGAGGTGCAGGCAGCACAGACCACCTGCGGAGGCGGCCGTTCTCCCCGTGTGCTGTCGCCTCCGCTCGAGCCCGTCACTCAGACTCCCTTTCAAATACGCTCTGGCAAATGGCTCCGGGAGCAATCACACAGCAGCACAGAGTACAAAGTCACTGCGCGTCTTGCAAAGGGGTTTGCGCAGCCTGGCACTGGCACCGCCGGTTGCTGAAAGCCACCCCACAACTGCCACCAACGCCCCCCGCCTCGCGTCCCATGCTGTGGCCGGTGTCGAAACAGCAGCACCTGTACTGGAAGAGCCTTCTCTCCTCCAGTGAGCAGCAGCCACCCAGACTGTGGCAAAGCAACTGCTGGTGTGCTTAGGGGAAAGTGAAGCCTTTCCTGCTCTTGGTGCCATAACGGTGACACCCAGGGTCACCTATCTGCCCTGGGGACCAGCGATAGCACAGCGAGGGAAGAGACTTGGGCACACACCAGACAGCAACGCACGGGGCCAGGCTCCGGTCGGCGTGGCTGCTCGGTGCCCTGTCCCCATCCCTGCTACGCGGCACTGACCCGCGTGGGGATGGTGCCTCTGGGGAAGCGGCACACCCTGCCCATCCCAAGGCGATACAGACCCCAGTCCCCACATCGCACACGCAGGATGAGGAAAACGGCCTGGAAACGAATCGGTGTCCAGGCGCACACGGGACGATGCGAGCTGTAGGATCCGAGCTGAAAATCTCCATTTAACCACAGAAAGGAGCTGGGACCCTGCTTCTGCCTGGCTACCAGCCGCTGCCTGTCCACAAACCCTGCGGCCGCATCCAGCACCCGTGGGAGCTGCGGGCGGACACCTTCCTGTGCTGCCGCTCGCCGCCTGCACCAGGCCCACGGGTCGTGCTTGGTTTTGCCCGATGTCCAGGTTCAAACGTGGAGGGGAAAGGTCTGGTGCGACTACTCCTGGTATTGGCTGCCTGGGGGGAGTTTTCTGGTGATGAGGGAAGCAAGTTTATTTACAGAGCAAATGGATTTTGGAGCAGGCAAACATCCGAGCATGTGAGAGAGGCTGCAGGGGCAGGAGAACGTGGGGCCTCCCCTCCTGAAGTGCCCTGGAAGGGTCTCTGACACTCGAGGGGAAGGGAAAGGGATTTCAAACCAAGCTGCAGGAATGGAAAAGACAGCAGTTATCTCTTTCTCTTCTCTTTTTTTTTTTTCAGTTGGGATAATCTGGGATTATTGATTGTGTTCCCAGAGGCTGAGAAGCCTGTGTGCCACGCTCCCCACTGGGTTTAGAGCACCTAGTGCTGCACCAAAGGATGCTCCTGTACACACCCCCACTCCTATTTTCCATTCTCACCTGCCTTCATCCCTTCCCATCCCATGGGAGAACGGTTTGGAGGACGCAGCAAGGTTAGGGGATAGTGGCTTCATGGCCCGGTAGCGAACCAGTGCCATGTCCTGGCAATGGACTGCCAGCCTGGCTGTGCCCAGAGCCGCAGTGGGGCTGGGGGCTGTGGCGAGCTCCTGATGCTGCCCCAGGGCTGCTGGCGCAGGCAAAGCTCCCTGCCGCTGGAGGGAGGTGTATCAGGTGGACATCCACAAGCGTGGTGTCACCAAATATATCAGACACAAATAGTCTTTGCAAACCCCTATTCGGTGCTGGGATCCAGATACCCTTCATGGGCCCCCCAGGCCTGGGGCTCCTCAAACCTGCCCTTTGCTCCCCGGGTGGTCAGAGCGCGTGCAGCAGGTCAAGGGTCCCCGTCCTCATCACTGCCAGCGCTGGGGGACACAGATGTTACCTTTCCCCTAGCTCTCCTGTCCCCTCTGCTCTGGGGCACCCTGGGCTGCTCTGGGATCAGGCGTCTTTTGGCCTTTCAGATGTGTCCTTTACCTGCTTGTCCCTGCTTTCCTGCCACCGCTCCTGCGCCTGCTCCAGAAAAACTCTTCCAACAACTTTGGCTCCCCCTTCTCCCCAAATCTTCCCATGGGAACACAGGCAAAGGCTTTTATTTTTAGAAAAGCCATACATACATAGATATATGTGTGTCTCTGTGTGTGCGTGTGTGTGTTCAATTAAAAATAGCAAAGCAGTCAAATTCTCCTGCTCCTTTTGATATGCCACAAGGGAAAAGATCCTGGTGCGGAGATCACAAGGAGCAGCTGACACCAGCACTCGGGATGTCTTTTGATCAACTCCACAGATGTGACATGTCCCCATTGGCAACAGGGCTGGGTAAAAATAAACTCCTGGAATCTAATGCCGCTGAGCTGCCCTCCCCGGGCACCCCGGAGGCAGGAGCGCCCCGGCACTGCCACGCTGCGTGCAGCGATCCCGAGGCAGTGGTTAGCAGCAGATGCTCACAGGTTCCCAGCTAGCACAGGTCAGGAATGCCCAAAAACTCAGCTCTGCCTGCGTCGGTCCCCCTGCTCCTAGGAAAAAGTGGGAAGAGCCTTTGCTTGGCACAGCTGCCTGCATGGGCACCTGGCAGGGCATTCCAGCACGAATCCGCGGCTCCAGCTAGCTCCCTCTGCTAGAAAGGGTCATTTAACCGGCTCAGCCACCCAGGCCTTGGGTCTCTGGAGGGAATCCATCACTCAGAGCACTGCTAGCCCAGAGCAGAGCCCCTCTGGGCTGGCCACAGAGGTGGGGAAGGACCCAGCCCCCCACCCGGGTAGGGAGTGGCAGCGGCAATGGGGAGGCTGCCTGTGGGCACTGGACCTCATCTGCTCTGACTTTCCCTTTTCCCACCCTTTGCATTTCCTGCTGTCTTGGGAGAGGAGTGAACTTTTGTTCTAATTTTACTCGGGAGTTTGTAGGAAGATCAGCCATGGGTTCTTGGTGTGCAGCCAGCAAACAGCCATGGAGACATGCTCAAAAATTTGGAGGCATCCTCCAGCCCAGACACCTGGCCCGTGCACGCTGCAGCGTGGCTGCGACCTGAAAGTTGCCGGCAGCAAATTGCGACTCATTTGATGAACCCCCGCTCTGGTGAAGAGGGATGCCCAGGCAGCTACACAGGTGCCCCCGTGCCACACACCTGCATCCTTTGGGGCAGTGGGAGCCCAAGCCTGGGCATCCCCTCCGGCAGCAGGAGCATCCCGCAGCAGCACTGCACCAGCAGCTGAAAGGCAGAGCTAAAAGGTGGAGGGCGTCTGGGGGAACAGCCTCCCTTCAGAGACACCCTCCCCAACTTTCCTTAAACCATGCACCAACCCTGACCTCAGCCCTGGCAGAAACGCATTGCAATTGCAGGATAATGAGGCAGCTGATACTCGCTCGCGTGTTGCAAGGCGCTCGGCCTCTGCAGAGGCTTTGCTTGCCGGGAGGACAGGGCATGAACGTTTTTATTCATTTACTGTGGAGCTCGGACAGCCTTTCCCTGCTGCGAGGGGTTTATAACTTCAGTCGTGGGCACAGGGGGTGTCTCGGGAGGCTGTCAGGGATCCTGCGCCGAGGATTTGTGCTGGTTTCTTGCCCCTGCCAAAGCTGGCCAGATCCGGAGAGCCTGGAGAGCAGAAGGGCTCTGCGCCCTCCGTGGCTGCCCCTCCCCACGCCAGCGCCACTGTCCATGTCCCCCACAGCGGAACTGGCAATAGCGAGACAGCACAAGGGACAGTCTCCAAACCAGCTATCAAGGACGTCCAGAGGTCACCTCAGCACCTCTCCTGTCCCGGGAGCCTTGGCTGCACCTAAGCCTTTCCAGAGAAGTGCCAGTGGGGTCTCTCCCTAAGCAGTGTGCATGAGGAGGGGCCAGCTCCCCCCGCAGCCTGCGCTATCCCTTCTCCTGGCAACCCCATGCAAGCAAATTGGCCTGAGAGCTCCTGGTGGCCCCTTGGCCAGCATCCCTTTGTCTCCCAGGGCTGCGAATGGAAGAGCTCCCAGGCGCTCTGGGGACTGCACCCCTCAGGGCACCTGCTGCTCCAGCCCCCCATCCCTTTGCACGGCCCCTGATCTTTGCCCTTCCTCAGGCAGCAGCAAGGTGATGAGGAGCTGGCACGGGGCTTAGCTCCATCTTTCTGCCCGATTGTGAGGGTGCCAATGTGGGCAACCATCTCTAGTGTCCCCAGCAGCACTGGCACGTGTCCTGGGCTGGACCTGCAGCAGAGTGAGGGCAGCCACTGGCTGGAGCCACATCCAAGGACGGCGTGTTGAGCGCAGCTCAGGGCTGGCTCCCGACGTCGTGGGGATGGCAGGTGGGACATTTCTGCTTTCAGGTCTTTCTCCTGCTTTGGAGCAGCATTAATGCTGGTGCAGGAGCATGTGAGGTCTTATCTCTGCAGGGACATGAGGTTCCTCTCCAAGCCCAACTCTAATTCAAATATTGGATTAACGAGACAGGAAATGTTTTCCTCTTTTTCAGTGTCAACTTGGGCTCCTCAGACTAAGCTCCTCAATCAGCGGGCCTGGAAGGTCAGCTGGGGCTGGGCTGCTGGCTCCCAGGGGCAGCTGTACCCAGCGAGCCCACCAAAAGCAGACCACTTGCCCGGGGAGCAGGCAGCACACGGCCCTGCCAGCCTGAAAACAGGCATCTGCCCCTCGGAGCTCAGAAGCCTTCAGGCAAATGCTGACGCTTTGGGGTTTTGCCTGGGAAGGAAGCAAAGGCGCGATGCCACCTCCAGACACCATCTTGGAGGAACCGCAGCCCTGCTGCCAGGCAAAAGCAACCTAAACCAGGGCAAGCAAGAAAGCTCAGCTGGCCGTTAACTGGGGACGGGGCAGTGACCGTGACGAAGAGCCCTGCAGGTCCTCTCCTCTGTCACATCCCCAACAACAGCACCGGTAGAAATGTCCCTTATCTGCAAAATGCCCGGGTCCAGTCCCTTGAAGTTGTGGCCAAGTATTTTGCAGCAAGGCTCCGAGCGCACCGGGCGATGGCACACGCATTGTGCTCGTGCTTAGTGAGGCTGCAAAAGTTTCAGCTTCTGAAGTCTGCCGGCGCAAAAGCGCTGCTGGACGGGCACAGCGCCTTCGCAGGAGCTTAATCCTGTTTAAGCCCCGGAGGCCAGATTTGCATTGCTGCCTGCACGCACGGCCCCAAGATGCTTTGCAATCGCCTTGTCACTCACATGCCACTTTGCTGTACGGAAAAAAAAAGGGAAGGAAAGCAGCAGCTCCTCGGAGGGGCCAGGAACAGGCAGCCCATCTCCTCACCGAGGAGCCGAAACGATGACTCAGCCCCACATGGATCCTCCGCCCTCCCCGCAGCCGAGTGCTTACCCAGAGCATTAAGGGATAAATATACATCCACATGCGCTGGAGACAGAGCCCCAAATTAGCCAGTAGCATTTAGGCTGGGACCCAAACCAGTAGAAGGTGAGAAATGCCGAGAACACAAAGTGCCGGCTCCTGCCAGCCCTCCCTCGACGGCACGGGCAGCGCCCGCTCCCAGCGCCTGCGTTCAGGGCCGGCTGGGGCGTTTCCCCCTCCTCACCCTCACCCCGAGCTTGTCTCTAAAAAGGAAAGAAAATCCTTGGGCAGGGGTTTTGGAGAGAGCCGTCTGGGCTTATCAGGGAAATCCGTAATTACAGACTGCTTGAAATGGGGATTACAGCCACGCCGGGAGACGGGCACCGCGCGGCTGTTTCACCGGGATGAACTCCCCCGCGCAGGCGGCAGCGGGCTGGCTGGTGCAGCAGTGGGCACAGCTGCCTGCCCCACTAGCTGCTCTGGGCAGGTGAGACCCCCACTCGGGCAGGCAGGAACAGGCACCTGCAGACCCCCAGCACCCTCCCGGGCCGCCCCAGAGCAGGGAGGCGATGCGGTCACGCAGCCACGGCAACCAGCGCTGGGGCCAAACCCAGCCTCATCTGCCCTTGGGGTGCACCGCGCTGTCCCACAGCTCCCACCCAGGGGACACGGTCCCCATGTGGTCTGGCCAACAGCACTCTGGGGGGGCCAAAGCTGGGTGCTGCCAGCCCCTTATCATCCCTAAGGATGCACTAGCTCCCTCCCAGTCTCCCATCCCAAGGGGACCTGCATGGGGTGAGCAGCCCCCTTCCAGTCCCGGGGAGGAGGGCAGAGGTGAGGATGGAGGAGAGTGCTATAAATAAGTTGTAAATACAGCAAGGAGGCACCTGGCCAGAGCTGTGAAGGTCACCAGAGCCTGTGGCAGCAGATAAGCAACCCCCCTCCCCACTGGCATTTGACAAAATGTCACTGTGAATGAGGGAGAGGTGGTGTCGGGTGGTGTCTTGGCCCCGCCGCCCCTTGCCACCCCCCGATATTTATAGCCTGAGAGCCCCAAAGCGGAGGGGAGCGGCCCCTCCTCGCGGGGCTGCGATGGCAGAGGGGACCCTACAGCGAGCTGCCACTCCTTCATCCAGCTCCCCAATTTTGAGGGAAAAGGAGGACAGGAATCTCCCAGGCTTTCAGGTCTACACAGAGGGGTGCAACACCTCGCTGTCCTGCTAGGAGCAGGGCATTTCAACTTCTGCACTCTGTTAATTTTTAAATTTTTTAAATTTCTACTAATCTGTTTTAATGGTTCAGCCCAGCCAGGAAGAGGAAAAACCAGCACCAGCATTTAAAGCCGGGACAAAATAAATAGCGAGCTGATCCTTTCTTCCACTCGAGCTGCTCAAAAAAACCCTGCTGCTCGTCCGCATTGCTGCGGCACGTGGGAGCCGTGGCGGCGGCGCTGGGCCCCACACCGGCCGCCCCGCACCGACACGCGTGGAGCAGCCGCCCACCCGACGCCGCTGCGCGTGAAGCGCAGAGCGGGAGAGGGGAGGGCGTGCGGGCAGCATCAGGCACCCGGCCCCGCGGCACCGGCAGGACGAGGGGCGCGCGGTGCTGGGCTCTGAGCCACAGCCCGAGTGTGAACGCGGTCTCGCTCGCTGACTTTTGTCTTACATTAGAAGGGTGTAATTAAGATCAACCATGAGATGCCAGTAATAGGGAATATTAAACATTAACTGCAAACAATAAACATGAACTTGCCAAGATATCTTTGATATACAGGAAAGATGTAAGAAATTGCACTAAACTATCCTTGAGTCACAGGAGAGAAAAAAGGAGCCTGAGATACTGGTAATAATGCCCTGAATAAACAACACTGCTGGAACACTTTAAACAAAGGTGTGTCGGGTTTAGGAAGAAGGGCAGCGCAAAGTATATCACAGGTTACAGAGCCGCGTGTTCGTACCGTACCCAGCAGCCGTTTAGCTGGGCTCCACGTTACAGAGTCCACTTTATTTCTGCCTGAGGTCCAGGACAAGCCAGCCCAGGGCTGCAGGACCTGCCGGCGTCGTAGTGGACTCAGCTGCCCCGCACAGAGCCCAAAGCACCTCCCCGCTGCCGTCACCCTCCCCATAGCACCGCTGAGCAGCCAGCAAAGGCAGAAAAGGAGAGCGGATGGTTGTTTTGCCCCATCCAAGGAGAGGTTGCAGTAGGTAGATGCAGTGAGGAATGGGCCGTTCCCAAAGCGGAACGCTCCTCTCTCAACACCGACTAATGGAAACAGCACCAGCTGACTGTGGCTGCTGCCAAGCGCCGTGCCGTGCCGGCTGCCGCTGCCGCCATGTCCCCGGGATATGGTCTGCCGGGCAAAGGGCTGTCCGGGCCGTGCCAGTGCGCTCGGGCACACACAGCATGCTGATAACAGTGTCTGCCATCGCAAGAGAAGTGCCACAGCTTTGTCCTCGAGCCAACCAGCAGCACCCCACGCTAACCCTGCCAGCAGCCAGCCCAGCAAACACCGCCCACCGCCCACTGGTCCCGGCACGGCGCTCCCAGACACGGATGTGCCAGCGGTTGCTGCAAGCCTTGCTCCAGTCACTGCCAGCAGTGGGGCTGGCACTGCTCGATGGCATCAGCCAGGCAGGGCACCGGCCTCGTCCTGAACCCTGGTGTTTTCTAAGAAATTCCTTGTTATCTGCCCCAAAACCAAGGGCAGGACCAACAGACGCGAACCGGCACGTGCTGAGCTGGGTGCAAAGGCGCAGTGGGAACTGAAACGTCCCATCGGCTCGGGGGGGGTCTCCAGCCCTGCCACGCGACCCCCAGGCTGTGGGGAGAGAGGAACAGGCAGACGCTGTGCTCTCACACGACACTCAGCTCCTCGCCGCAGCGCTCCTCCAGCGTGGCAGCATGGCCTGCGCGGGGCAGGGATGGAGCACGGGGTGGCACAAGCCCTGCAACCTCCCGATGCCCTGCGCAGGGGATGCCCAGCAGGACAGGGAGCAGCGGGGATCATGGCCGAGGCCAGCGGGGTCATCGAGACCCCGACACTCTCAGGGCTGCTTCCGCTCGCAGACCCACAGCCGGAGGTGGCAGGAAACGCTGTGGCCCCACGAGGCAGGGTGGGGGGCCCCAGAGCAGGGGTGCCCCCGAACCCCAGCCAGGCTGGCGTCACAGGGGTCCAGACTGCACCGTGGGAGGGGGCAAGCGCCTGACTCACCCAGGACCTGACTATTAGCCAGCTCTGCTGGTCACAAAAATTCCCCGCAACGGCAACTCCCTCCATTTGAAAGGAAAACATGAGGGGGCAATTATTTTCAGACCTTCCTCTTCTGAAGTCCTGGCAGCCAGCAGCCACATGATGGCTGTGGGCAGAGGGACGCCAGCGCGGCGGCTCCCCCGGGATGGGGGCGGCTGTGGGACTGGAGGAGGAGCAGCCCTGCCCCTGCCCCACTCCGGCCACTGGCCCCTTTGGAGGTTTGGTCATCAGCTCATGGGGCTCCACAAGGCCCTTTCTGTCCGGAGGATATTGCAAACATCCTCCTGTGGCACAGCCCTTCCCAGTTAACACCAGTTAAGTTCCATGGGCACTGTTCCCCCTGGCATGGGCAGCTGTTCACCCCTCTGGTTGCAAGAGAAAATCCCTGCCAGGAGAGATTTGCACTACAAGCGAGGTCAAACATGGTTAGCACAAGGAGGAAAGTAGAGCCCCTGCACAGGGAACATGGTAGACATCACCATGTCACACCACGTCGGGTGTCTGCTCCAGCTCCAGAGCTGCCCAGGCCGCACAGCAGAGCCCAGCCTCGGCTGTGCTCCCTACCCGCAGGCACAGCCTGGGGATCTTCCATGCTGTTGTGCTTGGAAAGCTCCATTTGGTTTTGCCAGCAGCCACCGCCGCAGCCTGTGGCCCTGGGAATCCCTGAACTGCTCCTGGGGGCTGGCACGGCCAATGTGGGGAAGTCAGGAGGCTTTTGGGGTCCACGGGCCGGCAGCTGGGAGCAAGCGTGCCGGTGGGGCAGCTCTCAGCTGCACTGAAGCCACTCTCCCCACGGTGCTGCCAGCTCTGGGGCTGCTGCCTTGAGGCTGTGAAATGACAGGGGAGAGGAGGCGAACCGTCATTACTGAAATATCCTCCTCCCCTGGCTCGGGACACCAAACACGGGGCTTACTGGGTGGCAGCTAGCGGGAGACAGCGGCTTGGCACGCAGCCTGGCTCTGCCGCGCTCGGCGATGGGGCTGTAATTCATGGTGCGTTCTGGCGCTGCGTGTCAGCAGATCCACGGCCGTGAAACGGGAGCTGTGGTTAAAGCCGGCCCGAATCCTGCCCCTTTACATACACGTCTCATGAGCTGGTGGAGAGAACCCGCTGACGGCCAGACACAAGAGTTATCCCTCTGCCATGTCTGTGGCCATCATCTGCAGGATGCTCTTCACCTCCCTGGGCCATCGGCACCTTTTTGGACCTCACTGATGCTCGGGTGCAGAGCAGGGTCTGTCCAGGCAGCCGGGAGCACCCCCAGCCCCTTTTGCCAGGCAGGTGGCAGGCAGCGGAGGGAGGAAAATGTGTCCCCTGCCTGCCAGCAGCTTTTGTACTGAAGCTCTGAGAGGTGCTGAGCCCTTCCTCACCGTGGAAGATAGTGCAGTGTCCCACACTGTCCGGTGCTGCCCGCGCCGCCGGCAGCAAAGCACCCTCTTAGCGCTAATCAGGACGAGGCGGGAGACGGGAAGGTTCAAGCTGGGGTTAAGAAGGCGCAAGGAGGATCTTCCCGCATTAGCCTGACCTCCCCGCGGGTCCAGCCCCGACGCTCCGCTGCCACTTGGCACGCTCCAGTGATGCGCCATGCCCTGCCAGCGGTCAGGGTGCCATCACCAAACTCGACCCCCTGTGACCCTCAGCGGAGCCTGTCTCCTGCCAGACACCGGCTGCGCCAGCTCTCCTGCCGAGGGGGCTTTCGGGGAGCCCCCACTGTGCCCTGCTCCCTTGTGAAAAATGTTCTCAACTGGAGGTGCCAGGCCTTGAAGAATGAAAACCGCTGTGGAAAGGGTAAACCCGCTCACATCTGTCTGTACCCTCCCGTCAAGCCTGTCCATACGTGCCTGGGCTCATATCCCAGTGGGACTGGAAGCTCCAGCCCTGCCCAGCCCTCCCTGCCAGGTGGGTGGGCGCTGCTGGCCACCCCTCACTGCATCCCGCTGCCGCAGGGGAATGGGCAGTGCTGCCCGCGCCAGCTCCTGCCCGCTGCCCTGCACAAAGCCCTGCACAAAGCCCTGGAACCCCATGACATGGCCATGCTGCCTCACTGCTCCCCATCACCAGGGTCCCCTGTGAGAGCAAGGAGAGGGGTCTCCCCCACCCTTTCTCCTGGATCAGGGGCTCCCTCCTCTCCTCGCTCTGGCTGGGCCCATCAGCTGGGCACTGCAGTCTCCCTGATTAAATTATTGCCCATTTTCTGCACAGCGCCTGGAGGTCTCCTGGCCAGCAGAGATGCGTCACCACTCGGTGTGGTCACTGCTTGGCTCCGCTCCGGCACGACTCTGCCCGTGCTCCCTGGGAAAGCCGGCAAGGGGGGAGCAGGGGAGCCCGGGCATGGGTGGGCAGGCACGGTGCAGGCGCTGCTGCCTCCTGGGCTTGCCAGCCCCAGCACCCCAAAAGTGCAGAGAGGCAGCACAGCTGCATCGCCCCTTCAGTGGGTGCCTAAAAAAGTGGTGGGGAAGGGGAATGCTGAACAGCTGGGTGTTTTCCATGTTTGGGCATCATCGGTGCCAGGAAATCACCGGTATTAACTGATCAACAGTATTGATACTATTCCAATTATTACAGTGGGGAAACTGAGGCACGGGAAGGTGAAACGAGAGCAGGTTACAGCAGGTCCCGTGACCACGGGCTGCGCAGACGGCTCACCGGGCGGATGGCGGAGGCACGATTCCTGAGAAGCACCTCTGGGACTGCCGTGCAGGCGTAGCCAGCGCCCGCTGCACTTTCACTGGCACAACCTGTTCAGCCTGGGGATTTCCCAGCACTACACCTCCCGGCACAAGGCTTTGCTGTGCCTGGCTCAGCACTGGAGCACTGCCGGCGTTCCGGGAAGCAGCATGTGTCCCAGCTAGGTGTCCCCAGGCCACCAGGACCTGGAGCTGGGACTTTGTCCCTACTTTTTGGCTCTGCAGGGAGCATTTCTTAGAGACGCTGCTGCCAACCCAGCTGCTCCTCTGAGTTTTCCCCGTTTGGGACCAGACGGTGTCCTCTCCCACCCCCCACAAACTGACTCACCCCGGAAAGAAATGGCTCCAAGATCTGCAGATAGAAGAATCCCTTGGAGGGCAAAGCCCTCCTCCAGGAGCACATGCAAACCTGGCAATCCCCCACACGCACAAAGCTTCGCGCTGTCCCAGATTTACCCCTGCGAGGGACCACACCTTTCCCCTCCCCAAAACCCCAGCCAGGCAGGCTCCTGTGGGGCACGCATGAGCTGCACGCCCAGGTGGGGTCCAGCTGCTTCTCACTGTGGCGACTGGGGGCTGGGACCCCTCTTCCCCACCCCAAACCAGTGGAAATGAAGCCCACAAACATGATTCAGACCCTTTTACCCACTCAGCCAGCTCCCTCACAACCCTGCCCTGATCTGACCCAGCATTTGTGCCCAGGATGGGAGCACCAGAGCCGAGGGTCCTCTCCAGTGCGCGGGAGGCCACCCCTGCCCTGTCAGTGCCATGTCCCAGACAGCCCGAATCCCCGCGCAGAGCTCGCAGGGGTTAAGGCGCCTGCCTGGTGTGCCACCTTCATACACTTTGAATGGTTCCAGTGCCTGGCAGCGACTCCCCAGTCATGTGAGCAGCTCCAGTTACTGGCCCCACCAGCGTCTCTGCGCCTGGCTTTTATCCGTCCATCTCCCCGCTCCATGAAGGCCATCCGTCTCTCTCGGCTGCCTCTGCTCCCTGTGTCAGGGGCTGCCATGTGGGAGCGTGGCCAGGTGTCCTTGTGCAGAGCCTCCAATGTCACCTTGGAGCGGAGCGCGACGGGTCTGGCAGGGAGGCAGGGCAGCCAGGCCCGCAGCCGTGCTCAACACGGCACCGGCGGGGGAAACTAGCAGGGGTCACCCGTGCTGAGCCCACGGGTAAAGCTGGCTTCGCGCCCTCCCACCGCTGCCGGAGGTGACCGAGCGACCCCTGCGCCTCCGAGCCCCTGGCAGCACGGACACGGCGGGCACGGCACTGCAGTGAGCAAACCCCTCGGTCCCTCCATCCAGCACAACTCTGCGAGCGCCGTTTCCAGCCACGGGCGACCGGGTGGAGCCACGCGTCCCAGAGCTGGCGGAACAGTGATGGTTATGCAAACCGCAATGGGAGCTGTTTCAACTAGTTGGACTGCTGCCTGGCAGTCAGGTGCCTTCCTCCTCCTCCCAAAACCATTGCCAGTCCCCAGCGGGCAGCTGCCCAGGCTCCCACGAGTGCCTCTGTCCCCACGCTGAACCCACCGTGCCTTCTGTGACCAAGGGGCTCTCCCTCCCTGGGGTGCCCCGGGAGGTGGGGGCAGGCGCAGGGGCTCACCAGCTCCCAGCACGATGCGCTGTCATCCCCCAGCACAGCTCTGAACCAGCCCCGTCAGCGGGTTTCACAGTCCTTGAGGTGTCCTCAAGTGTACCGGAGCTGCCGACACACAGTGTGCAGCACGGGCAATCAGAGGAAAGGTTGTCCACGTGCAGCCCACACCCACACAACACCCATCGTGCTCGGCCGCAAGCAGGGAACCGGGGCTGTGCAAGCCCCAGGGTGCAGCCGGGGTGGGGAAGGGGCCATTTATCCCATTGCTGCTGAGTTTTGCCCAGTGCTGCCGTGCTGGCGTTTCCCACCCTGCTTGCAGCCTTGATGGGATGCAGGAACCCAAGCAAACTGCTCTCCATGACCTGTCATGATCAAAATTTGGAAGGGTGCAGGAAAAAACAGTCAAGGTGCTGTGAGCCACAACAGAGGCCTCTGGCAGAGCTGGTCACCATGTCTGTCACCGGCTGGCTCAGCCATTTATGGCTCAGCTTTTGGCTTTGCATGGAGAAACCATCCCCAATAGGAGGGGAGAGGAGCCAGCGCGTGGAGAGCATCTGCTCCAAACAGCCTCCAACGTGTTGTGAAACAGGGGAAAAAAAAAACAGATCCCAGCACCAGGCATCTTCGTACAAATCTCTTCCTTCCCAAGCCGGTACCAACCTCACACCCTGGGACAGCAGGAAACCTGCAGCCCAGCTCTGTGCAGGGCTCTTCCTCCTTTGCACAATATTGCAGCCTCCCCTTAAATTTCAACACGGATTGCAGTGAACTTCATACGCCGCCGACTGAGTCAGTGGCAGCCCGGCAGCCCTGGCTCTGGCAGGGAAATGTTCCCTAACTGCTCCTGGCTATTCCCAGCAGCCCCAGCAGCACAGTCGGGGCAACCGGGCTGCTGCGGGTGGTTTAGGCACCATACGGATCAGCAGCTCCGTGGGGCAATGGCTGGTGCTCCTCAGCGCAGGATGAAGTGGGATGAAGCCAGCCGCCGGCCTGCACCAGGGCTGCGGGGCTCCTGCCGCACACCGTGTCCAACCTGGGGAGCCCGGGTGGGAATGCGGAGAGGGAGGAGTGCTGCAGAGCCAGCCTTGCACTGCTCGTTGGAAAAGGGAGAGGAATCAGCCAGCCCTGCATACAGATGAGAGAGACGCCGGCCCGCCGGCCCAGCGGCAATGCAGGGAGGGAAGTGACATGGGGCTTGAGTGGCACAAGAGGTGGCTCCGTCCCTGCAACATGTTCCTTTACTACAAACTTCTGTGAAACAAAATAAGGCCTTTGCCAAACCAAACGGGCCCCAAGCCAGCTCCTTCCGAGGCTCCCCGGGATGCTCTGCGCTACCCACCCCTCGGCGGGTGCCAAGCTCTTCTCGCGGGTGTCAGTTTTTGTTTGGGGTGTTTTTCCAGCTGGTGCTGGATGTCCTTGACAAACTTCCCTGCAATGGTGGTACCAAGCCGGAGGAGCGGGGAAACCTGCCTGCGCTGAATAGTAAAACCCGCTAGCAATGCCGTGATGCGTCTCCAGAAGCTGCATCTAAATATAGACTCCTCATTTATTACCCTGCCGGCTGCTGGATTCAGTGCGAGAGGAGCTGGGGGGCTGCACTGATGCTCCCCCTCACCCGGGGCTGGGGGACTGCCTGTGCACATCCACGTTGGCTCAAACAAGGTGCAAGGCATAATACAAACCATGAGCCTTCTCCCCGGTGTCTCCTGAGCAAGGGGGCTGGTTTGGTGAAATGCTGTGGGTTCAAATCCCCTGCCACGCATCCTGGAGGGACGCACTGGCATGAGTAGGTCCTGCCTGGATGGGAAGGGATTCCCCCTGCTCCTGGCAAGAGCAGCAGTGGTACCCAGGCCTCCCAGCAAAGGATGCACAGCTTTCCTGTGGCTTCCCTGCCGATGAAACGCGCGCCTGCCTCCTCACCCAAAACAGCCACGGATGCAGCGCTCGACCTCACGGCACTTACTGTCTCCCTGGTACTACAGGCGAGGGACTGTTTCTGCCAAGCACTCAGGCAACACCTGGGAAAAATGGGTAAAAAAAGGCGATGCACTGCAAAGCAGCCCCTACCCCCACACGGCCAGGAAACCAGGCTGGGCCGAGGTGCTGCTGGCTGCTCGCAGCAGCCATCCTCCCCGCTCTTGGCGCTGAGTCCCATTGAGACGGGGCCAAGCAGGACGGGAACTCCAGGCATCCTGCCTCCTGCTGCCAGCGCTCCCAGACGGCCGGTTCACGCTGGGACAGCTGCTCCCTGAGTGCCCAGGGTGCCCCGCTGCCAGCACTGCCGGCCTTGGCCACGGCTCCTGCCCCATGACCACAAAGCCAGCCAACGGAAACAGCCCTCCGGCCTCCCAGCCCATGTGGCCTTTACCCCACAGCCACCCCACTGGCCACGCGGGAGGCTGGGAAGTGGTGGGAGGGAAGGGGTTAAGCCATTAATCATCCCTGCCGGAGAGCAACTGGACCCAGGGCCTGTGGCACCCACAGGAGTGCCAGAGCTGTACCCTACCACCCTGGTACTGGGACCACCCAAGGGTCTCGCAGAGCAGTGGGGGTCTGCTAGGGGCTGCCTCGTCCCGCCGGCAGCCAGGCTGGCAGTGTAGGCTCCTCTGGGTGAATCGGATCACGTGCTGGTAGCAGCAAACGCAGCCGTGGTGCCCGCTGTGCCTGTGCCGCCGGTCATGTGGGGACCGGGAAGCTGCCAGGCTTGCACGGCACTCCTGCTGCAGACCCGCCCATTGCACACCCTCCTGCCACACTGCCACCCATTGCTGGCACCCCGAGCATCACTTCGTCAGGGACAGAGGTGACTCCCCATGCTCGTGAGCATCTTCAGCTGGCTGGAAGCTGAGCTGGGAGGCTGCAGAAACAGCCTGAGGCCCCGGACACAAGGGATGCTCGCACCCTGGGCTGCTGTCCCCATGCGGGGACAAGCAGGACAAGGCGTGAGGGTCATGCAAGGCAGCTGAAAAAGCCACCCTCTGACTGACCCCCATGGAGTGTCCCCGCTGCTGTGGGAGCTGCAGCAATACTGTGCTGACCTGCAGCAGCATCGTGGGGAGGAGTTGGGGCTCTGCAACCCCACAGGAGTCCTGTGCCCATGAACATGCCTCAGCCCAACCCTGGCTACAATGGGATGCTCCCAGTCTTGAAATTCCCATTCAATTCCCACTTGGGGACCAGAGACTGGGGACATGTTTTCTCCTGATTCTCAGCATCTTCCATCCAACCTTCATGTTTTCAGAACATGGAGAAGTCTGGAACAGTCTGAACCCCACCACATCCCCACACTTGGCGTGAGCTGGCCAGTCCCATGCTACGTTCCTCAGCCAGACCTTATAGATGGCAACAGCCCTTCTTTTGGGGGAATGTCTGGGCTCAAGAGGCAAGAGCACATCAGAGACCTCCCCGTGCCTTTGGGGGTTGCTCCCCCTTTCCCCTTTTTTCCCTGCTCAGGGACACAAAGACTTACAGCAACCCCAAAAAAATCCCAAACGTGATCTCTGGATGACATCCTCTTCCCTGTGCTGGCATCTGCTGAAGCAGCAGAGGGAACACATGGACACCCTGCTTCTGCCTCCCCCTTCAGCCCCAGAGGCCTTTCCCCTGCTTTCCCCAGGCTCACAGGGGGCATAAACCCTCGGGCACTAGCTGGTATTTGGGTAACAGGCCACAGAGTACTGGGGATGCAGAGCCAGGAGCATGTGCTGCTGTTGTCCTGACAGACGGATGGACGACTGCGGCTGTGGCCGTCCGTCAGTACAGCAGCGGCGCATGCTCCAGCAACTCTCCCACGGCCGCCAGCAAACACCCCCGGGACCCCCGAGTCCAGATGTGAGGGGCACGGCAGATGGGGGAAGAGCTGAGAGGGGAGCAGAGCCTGCCTGCAGCTCTGCCCTGCCTGCCTGCAGCTCTCGGGGCCAGGGGGGCCTCCTGTGCCATCACTGCTTTTGCTCACCAAGGACCGCAGCTTATTTTGGATGGTGACACATGCCGGGTGAAGGTTTGCCGTTGTCCTGCTAGAAGGAGCCCCATCCCCATCTGCGATGGGATGCTCTGCAACAGACTCCTTCACCCCAAACTGCTCAGATCTCCTGGCTGTGCCTCAGTTTCCCCTCCTCACCCTGCGGCTAACGACAGTGACCCTCTCCCACCTTTCCCTGCTGGCGGATTTTGCTAACGCCCGCCAAGGGATTTGCAGCTATAACGGGCTCTCTAAGTGCTAACTGCGCCCGGGAGCCGGCTGGCATCCATCTTGGCAGACACCCAGCGTTGTCCTGGAGAAACCTCTGCAAAAATCACACCCCATGCTTGCCGCCCCCCCCCCTCCCGCCCTGGGCAGCCCCTCACCCCGGCCATCGCCAGGGGCACGGGTCCCGCGGGAGGGAGGCAGTGCCTGGGCAGCGAGCGCAGGGGACATCCAAAGAAGGAAAGGAGTTGGACGGATGGAGGAGCCGGCTGGGCTCACTGGCCAGCCGGCTGGCCCATACTGTAAAAGGAGTGGGAACAGGGACTGCACAGCCCCAGCTCCAGCGGTTTTAAGATGGCTGTGAAGCCGAGAGGAGGAGGAGGAGGAGGACATTAACTCTCGCAGCACTGCGCTGCGGCCAGGATCACCGTGGTGAGGATGAGCAGCAGGTTTCCCAAGACTTCGCTGAACAGCAGATGGACCAGGGTCCCCCCAGCTCCCACACAATAAAATGCAGCTGGTGATGCTTTCAGGCCTGGCAGCACCGAGTCTGGAGATGCTGCCCTCAGGCAGACCGTGGGAAGGAGGAGGAGGAGGAGGAGAAGGAATGCAGCAGATGCCTGCAGGAAGGAGGTGACGCTCACAGGCACAGGACGCTCAGCAGGGCCTCGAAGACCCCTTGAACATGGACTCCCTGAGAAGATGCCCTCCCGTCGTGCTGCCCCCAGGAAAGCACCCCACCGCAGGGCTCAGCAGCACTGGAGGGGCAGGGAAGAAGCACCCATGGGTGCTGCCTCTCTGGGCGCCTGCCCGTCAATGCTGCCATCCCTTGCTACCTGCTTGGCGGGGAGCAGCAGGGATGAGCGGTTGCTCGGCTTCCCTCCTCTTTTCCCTGTGGACAAGCATGTGAATAATCACTTTTTTCCTGCTAAATATTTTCCTTCAAAAACATTGGGCTTGGCCTTCCCTGCACTCTTCTGTGGGATTCATCAGAGCTGCAGGAACCCAGGCGTGGCGACTGGAGGAGCAAAGGCACTGGACACTTAACAGCAACTTCCCTTCTCTGAAATGTTTATTGGTCATTGACGTCAAGTAATTATTGAGCATTATTAATTAAGAAAGAATTTAAGAGCGTTGCTTTTGTTGAGGTTTTGTCATTACAATTAGTTTATCGGCCAACAGGAGAAACATCAGCCTTTGCAGTTGCTCGGAGTGCAGCAAAGCACCTATAATTAATTTCCCTTTCCGCAGCACGCATTTTGCTCTGACCTACCTTGGGGACCTGCCTTTGTCCAGGTGTGCCAACCACAACATCTCTGGAACACCCAGCCAAAGGGACCTCAAGAGCCATCAGATGGGAACACCATGTCCCCTCTAACCTGTCAGAGGAAACTACATGTGGATAGCGGCTCTTTTCGGGAAAGCATCCTGGCCAGACGCCCTGATCCCAGGGAGGAACCTGCGGGGTCAACGCGGTTGAGTCCCATGGTCTCTCTAGGGCCACCCTGCCATGCTCCCATGCCACCCGCTGCCGTGTCCCTGGCTCTTATGGCACCCACCTCCCTGTGCCACGCCAGCGTCCTGCCACGGAGCAGCTCGCTGTGGGTGGGAGCTCAGCCACGCTGTCATCTGCAGCCTCGTGTGACGCACAATTTGGCACCAGACCCCATCTAAACACCTGCTGGCACCCCCATGATCTCTGCTCTGAGGGCTGGGCTTGGGGCAGGCAGAAAACTGATGGGGCAGCACAGGAGATGGCTCTGTGCAGCCACCTGGGGCACCTCGGACAATTGCTGCCTCTGGGGGCTTCCAGCTCCTCTCCCACCAAACCACAGTCCACTTGGCTGACCCCCCTTCCACGGGGGCAGACCCCTCTTCCAACAAGAGCAGCAGTATGAGCCCATCCAGAAGGATTCAGCCCAATGCACTTCGAAAGAGATGTCCTTTGTATCTCCTTCTCATCCTGGGGAAGCATCTGGCTCCCAGGCGCCTGGCATCGAGAGGCACTGCTTTGGCTGCCCAGTGCTTTCCAGGAGCTCCCGCAAGCCCCTCGCATGCCAGCAGCACCCACCACAAGCAGCAGCAGGCAGGTGGAGGGGTGAGTTGGGGCTGGGGGTGCCTGGAGATCAGGACAGCCCCACCAGTTCCAAGCAGGAGACGGAACGCAAGATTTGTTCTCAGAGTGGTTCAGAGCATGAATTTTGGTGGGTTATTGCTCCCTTATTTCTTGGGTCCTCTGGCCCAAGGGAACAAGACCCTATAGCGGGGCTGCAGCCCGCTCTCCTCTTGCCACCTACTCTGCTCAGCCCCGTCCTTGTACCCTGTCCCCCGTGGGAACCCGAGCCTGGGAGGCCACCACGCTGCACTGGGGTGTACCTTTGAGATGACTTGAGCCCGGGGAGCAGCACAGCTCCCCAGGGACCGGGGCACCCCGTCCCAGCCACCCCAGCGCTCCAGCCTGCCCACTGCCTCGGAGCCCTCATCCCAGGGCGGGCAGGGCAGGACGGGCAGCGGGACATGGCACACACCAGCAGCACTGGCGCAGGGCATGCTCGGGTACACACGCGCCCAGCACGCGTGGCGGGAGCCCGCCCCGCAGGCAGCATGGGCGCCGTGTGCTGCAGCTCCTGCCTGGCCGGTGCATGCAGACGCATGCCCCATGCGCGCCTGCTCACACAGACCTGAGGCTAGCAGCGACGCGGCGGCTCCAGCACCCAAACCCCCAGCCTGCTGAGCACCCAACACCCAGGTCTGGCTAATCCCACGGGAGGGTGGGCTGCAGCCCTTCCACAGAGCCAGCCGCAGGCGACTGCCACGCGGGTACCCGCAGCCCTGTGCTCCCAGGCCGACGCCGGTGCAGCCCCTCACAGCCCCGGTGCACACACGCACCAGGAGGGGCCGGCAGCCCCCCCTCAGCAAGTGGGTCAGCTACATATAAATGGAGCAGCCCCAGCTGCACCTTCCTGCCTTGCATCATTGCCACCCTAAAAACCATGGCCTGGAGGGGGGGGCTGGCTCAGCCTGGGCTGTGGCAGCCATGAAATGCTGCCGCGTCGCCAGAAGCATGGCTGAATCTGCTTCTTCGTAGCCATTGCCCCGAGGGCTCGCAGCCCTGCGCCCTGCTCAGCAGCCACCACGGAGGCAGGGGGACAAGGTGGGATGGATGTCCACCAGACGGATGCTGTCAGAAGGCCGAGGCTGCAAGCTCCTCCACGCAGAGCAGGCCCTCAGGAGGGAGATTTCCACTTCCATTTATTGAAGCCACTCGCCCCAGCTCCCAGGCACCCAGGCACCAACCTCAACACCCCTCATTAAGGCTGGGCAGACACCTCCTGGGCCCGAGGCGCACAGGCATGCCTGCTCAGCAGCCAGCACGCACAGGTTTGGCTCATAGGGTGACGCCGAGCAGCCCCAGTGCGGCACACCACCGGGTAAGGACATTGTGCAGGAAGCCTGTGCAGCAGGGCAGTTTAGTCCCAGCATCCCCAGTTTACTGCACCCCATGGGCAGATGCCTTCCCCAGTGGAACCTGCTCCCTTCTGCTGCACTGTTGTGGTTTGTAGGTCCAGTAAACCTGGTGCTGGAGCCCAGGAAAGACACGGTTTGGGGTGCTTCGGACTGCTGCCGCTTCACAGCCGCGCCGGCACTGCACGGCAGGAGAGGGCTGGTGTTCATCCCACACCCCTGCCAGCAGCTGGAAAAGCCCTTTGCAGCCTGCAGGGCTGCGGTTGTCTGCAGTCAAACATCACCAGCCTCTCACCCAGCCTGAAGGGTTGGTTATTAGGGAAAAACACATTAATGAGGCAGCTCGTTAAAGGTAGGAACGGATTAGCCCGGGAAGCCCAGGAACTCCATGAGTGCCGAGTTCAAGAAAAGGAGAAACAGGCCTTTCCCCGGCAGTGGCAGGAGATGCTGCCTCAAAGCAGTGGGCTGCACTCAGGAATCCTCAAAGCCCTTTCAAACCCTACACCCTCCCAGGAGTCGGCGGGAGTTCTGAAGACGGAGATGCCAGGAAGGGAGGGCCATAGCTTGAAACCTATGAAAACACCCACTGAAATACAAGTAGAAAATACTCCATCCCCGACAGTCAAGTTCAGGCACTGCCTCTTCTACTGATCAAACAAAAGCTCAGCACCAGCGTGGACTTCCAGCGGGGATGCTCCAGGGAAAAAGCCTTTGGCACGACACAGCCCCGCCGGACACGAGCAACGTGGGAGGAGAGGCAAAGGCAAGCAGAGTTCAGCGTTACAGTCACCAGAGAAAAATTAACCCTGGAAAAAAGAATCCCACTGCATTTCCCACTGCAGGGAAAGGTTTGTGGACTGTCTCTTCCCACAGCCAAAAGAAATGCTGATGAGCAGTGGAAGCATGGGGTGAGTGGGGCACCCCAGGAGGCCAAGGCCACCTCAAAGCCTTGGGCAGCAGGGAGAAGGATCAGGCCTGCACGATGGCTGTTATGAATGAAGGTGGGAACGGTGCTGCTAAAGATAACTCTGTGAACAGGTACTATTAATAGCAATACTATGGGGCTTTTTTTTCTGCTTTCTCCAAGGCTCTCTGGATTGGTGAAAACTAATGGATTGGGCCCTGCTACAACGCCAGGGAAGCGACCGAGTGTGCGCATCGCTGGAGCCTGGCAGCAGAACGATGCCCCCAAGGAATAAGGACCAGCGGCAAGTGGCCGACTGAGCCGGTCACCCGCCACTGCCACGATAGACTAGCGCCGGCCGGGTGCTCCGACCGAGGATCCCGCGCGGGAGCTGCTGGCGAAGGCTGCCACCGTGCTGGTTTCCATGACGACTTCAGCACTTGGCACGAGATGGAGATGACAGGATCAGCCAGGAAAGTAACTGAGCGGAGCTGGCATCCTCCGTCTGCTGCGGCCGGCGGCACGGCACTGCCAGCCCTGCGCAGCCGGCTGGCACCGGGCGAAGCCCCGGCAGCCTCCGGGCATCTGGGTCCCCTTGCCTTACAGGGCGTGTGCTGGCTGCCGGTTGTCCCCATAAAGTGGAGCCTGCCCATCCCATCGGTCCCTCCCCAGCACCTCCATGAAACCACAGTCCAGGTCCTGACTCCCAGTCCTGTGCTGGCCAGGCGCAAACCCAGCACCTGAGCGCCCGGCTGGGTTTGTGCCCCTGGCTCTCGCCCCGGTGCTGAATTTCCACTCCTCGTGGGGCTGCATCCTGACAGCACCACCTCCAAGCACACATACCCCTTCACACCCCAGCTCTGGTGTCGGGGTCAGCCGGCACAGCGAGCAGCTGGCAGGGCGGTACCCAGCTCCCGTCTGCAGCTCACGGAGATGCTGCAGGCTGGGGCCGAGCTGGCGCCCTGGACAGCCAAGCACGGCAGCACCAGCCTGCACCAGGACAGCCCTCATCCTCACCGGCTTCCAAGTAATCTAAGATCAAGCGCTCCAGTCAGACGTGCTCAGTCAGACGCCCAGGGCCACCATAGAGAAGTGGGCAACTGAACACCTGCCGCATATGACACCCAGCTGGCACTGTCCCCTGAGCCCCAAAAGCCACTGGTGCCCAGCTGAGGAGCACTGCCCAGGGACCGCGGCCCTTGCCAAGCCGCCGTGCGTGGCCGCTGCTTTCCCAGGCTGTTGGAAGGGAGCACGCAGGGCCAGGGCAGCGCAGCGGGCGGCTGGGACCCCCGGCACCCCCTCCCGCCAGCACACAGGATCCTGCCGCGCGCCCTTTTATTCCAGCAGTGCAATTAGCCTTGCTGACCCCTGAAATCCTCAGCCTCTCTAAGCAGCCATGCATTAAATCCCGGATCCAAGAGTGGAAATAGACTTCGTAAAAGGCTTATGGCCCTATTTATTACATTTTACGCATGATGGAGTCCGACAGCACAGCAACGGTGCTGCAGTCGGCGCTGGCTCTGCCTCCGTGCCGAGGCAGAGGGACAGACGGACGGGCTGCGGGCAGCAGAGCCTTGGCGGGTGTCTCCTCCTGGCCGGGCTTGGGTTGCCACCTGAGCGCTCCCTCAGACGCAGGCAGGCAGGGATATCGATCTAGATGAAAGCCAACACCGCTCTCAGGCTGAGTAACCGTATCTGCTGCACATTTGTATTCCTCAGAGCAGGGCGGGAGCGCTGCAGCCATCGGCCCGAGCGGCTCGGGGATCCTGGGGATGCTGCGAGCCTTCTGGCCGGATCTCCCCCCGTTTCAATGCGCAGCCTTTACCTTCCCTATTTCACCTCCACCTTGCTAGGGCCAAACAACATAGACCTGAGGAGGGCATCACCAAAAGAGTAGGGTTCTTCCTTCAGACCCAGGCCACCTTTGCCCAGCAGGGACCATGGGGCAGTGCCAAACCTGCCTGGTCCCTGTCCGAGTGATGGGAGCCGAGGGCACATCGTACCGGGGTTTGCAAGGTTGTACAGGGGCACGGTGTGAAGCCAGCGTGCACGTGTTCACCGACACCTCCCTGGGGTCCCATCGTTGAGCCAGGTGGCTCCTGCCCCACGGGACAGCAGAGAACCCTGCACACCAGGTGACGCTGGTACGAGACTGCACGGCTCCGAGCTGGGCAGAGGGCACAGTGAGGGGCAGGGATGGGCAGCACGGAGATGTGGAGGCGTGCATGGAAACAGGGCCACTGTGTGCAGAGGAAGCAAGAAGAGAAGCACAGAGATGGAGGCCCAAATAGCTGAGGGACCCTCTGCTTTGCCACAGAAAACATAAGGCAGCTCCTGCGCATCTCCATCAGGGCCCGAATCGCAAGACAGATCAGGGAGCCCCTGCAGTGGCGCTGGGCCAGGGAGCTGGGCTCCCGCTGTCAGCGCTGCAAAGCAGGGAGGAGCAGAGGGCACACGGGGTGCCCCCTCCACACACTTACGAAGAGCCAGTGGCAGAAACTCAAGCAGCACGTGCCCCACGCTCAAGTCCCTGGGACACAAACAGCTGCTCCCTGCTTCCTTGGAAGGGACCCGTGGCACCCTTGTTGCAGGGCAGTCGGAGATGTCAAGAGACAAAAGCAAGGGCCACCCTGTTCACCTCTGAGAAACTTGGTTTCTGTCAGTACTTGGTGCAACGTGCAATCCTTGCTGATTCCAGGTGGGACCAGAGAGCCCCACCACAGCCTGTGGGCAAGCTAGCAAGGTGGTCAGACCACGCAGGCAAACCCACCTCTTGTGCTCACTCTGAAGGCAACAAGGGGTCTTGTGTGTTTGAAGAAGCAGAAGCGGGTCCACGGGATGTGCATAGTGCCCAGATCCTGCCACTACCTGCATCTTGGCCAAGCGTACGTGTCCCAGTGCCCACGAGGGTGGGGAGCGTACATCCCTGACAAGGGGAAGTGGCACTAGTGGGCATCCTTCAGCTCATCATTTCAAAGGGTTGGTCCCACATCTTTCACTAAAAGAGCTCAAAGGACTTTGATGCGTGTGATACCCTGTAGACCTAAGGGGAGAAGGACCTTCGACCTTCCTTGCCTTTGTGCCCAACCCCATGTCGCAGAGATGGCTCTGCTCCAGCAGCCCTGAGTGATCACCCCGGGGTGCTGCAGCCCCACAAGGCCCTTTGGCAGGGCAGGGCACGGAGGTTTCACCCCATAGCTCAGCTTTGTCTCTGTGCTTTGGAGCACAGCTCCTTCCTTCAAGGGGAGGCAGTGGCACGTTAGCAAACAGCACGTACGGGCACAGATGGGCTCTGGCCTCAAAAGGCATTGAGACATTTAGAAAAAAAACTGTAGCTCTCATCTCAGCAGGTTCCCGCTGCCCCACCAGCCTCCACAGCCTGGTCACCGCCGTGACCTCCCTGCTGCCCCAGGACGGCTGCAAGCCTGCCCTGCTAATGGCAAGGGAATAACCCTCCCGGCTTGACTGAAAGAGATTTAAACTCCCCCTACCACCCATCCACAAAGGTCCCATACCCGCCAGGGCACTGGCAGGCTAATCCTCCCTCTGGAACGGCTGCTATATTTAGGTATCTAAATGAGACAGAGTGGCTCTTTCCAAAAAAGAGTTAGTTTGGGTTACATAAATACAGAGAGAAACTTGAAAGCTGTGTTTCTGGGTCCTTGCACTGCCATAAGCGAGCAGTAGAGATGGGGACAGTCTCCGCCTGATAATCTGCCTTTCATTTATTTTCGACTCAGCTGGATGTGCGGATGGGTTTCCAGCTCCTCTGGGCAGACGGGGAGCAGGCAAGCAGTGCAAGCTGAGACGAGGAAGCCTGGGCAAGAGGACACTCACGGGCAACCCCTGGTCACCACATCCTGGAGGCAGGAATGGAGAATCCATCACTGCAGGTAGGCCAGGCAGCATAACCAAAAGCACAGGCAGGAGGAGTCAGAAGTAAATAAATCTAACAGCTCCAGCCCTCCCCATCTGTGCCTGTCCCAACAATCCCCTCACAACATCCCTCCCTGCTCAGCTACCGACTTCCTTCCTCCTGTGTCCACTTCCACATCCCAAAGCCTCTGGTCCCACGAGGAGAGGAGACGCGTGCACAGTGCATCCTGCACACCCACCGTTGCTTGCTCCCAGTCCGGGGGCTGCAGGGCAGGGGCTGCCCCTGCTCCCCAGCCCAGCGACCAGCGTGAGGGGCTGGGGAGGGCTGGATGCTGGTCATCAGCAGAGCAGTGTCCCCACCAGAGCTGGGTGACAACATGCACCATGAGGGTTTCTGGGGACATGTACCACATGCTTTCATTTTCAAAATATATATAAATAGACATACTCACTCCTTCCTAAAAGGACATGGCCACGAGGGGAAAAAAAAAAAAGCAGCTCAAATACCATCCAACCTCTCAGCCTGAGAAAACCACACAGCTCTCATAAGCTCGAGTTCTGTTACCTGGGAAATGGGTTTTAGCACCCAGAACCCACGTGTGGCAGTCTCCTGGTGGGGCCCACACAGAGACAGAAACTTCCTTTTTAAGAAAAACATTTGCAATTTTTTTGTGTCATTATTAGCACGGTTAGGTCGTGACTATCTGTGCGCAGGCTTGCTCACAAGGAGATATGATGCTGCTCGGTTTAAATCTCCAGCTCCAGCTATGCAGAGCTCTGTGGTTTATGCCGTTCCAAGGAAGGTTTAAAAATCCTCCCATCATTAAGATGCTGGAAAGTGGCTCTGAGCCGCACACACCTCGCACAGGCAGGGCTCCAGGGTCCGAGGAGAGAGGGAAAGGAAAGCAGCTCAGGAGCTGCGGTTTCAAGGGAGCCGACGGGAATACAAGGTTTAATCAGCTGGAAGCCAAGGGCCATGGAAGTTGCGAGTCCCAGGAAATCAGGAGAGAGGGACTTGAGCTGGAACAAAGTTCAGTACCGCCGCGCTGGGTGCCAGGGAAGTAACCTCTGTGTGCAGGAAAGGGCACGGCCGGCTCGCCTGGCCCAAACCACCGCTCAGCCCCATGTCCTGCCCTCCGCCAGCGCTGATCCTGCCGGCACATGGGCTCTCCCGGAGCGCACGCTCTGCCTGGGCAACGTGCGAGGAGCCAGAGGCTCTGCAGCGGGAAGAGAAATCAGAGCCTGCCCAAGCTCTGGCCTTCCAGGGGAGCTGCGGGAGTGCCGTGTTTCACACCTCCAGCTCCTTGCTCCTACCCAGCGCGCGTACAACCGTCAGCCCGGCTGCAGCCAGCACCGCTCTGTGCCCTAACCCAGCCCGGCTGCTGTGGGCTGGCTGGAGCTCAGCCCCGTCAGTCTCCTGTGTGTCCGGAAAACACCCCACGGCCACATTTCCACTTTTTTCATACAACATAATTTGCTCCTACCTAGGCACTTTGCCTAAAAACAAAGCAAGAAAGGGCTCAGCAAGAAGGCTCGGGGACAGGGACCAGGCTGCCCACTCCCGGCAGGGAGCTGAACCCCAGCTCTGTGCGCAGAGGGACAGCTGGGGCTGCTCCGGCTGCAGGTCCCCTCATGGCAGGACAGCCAGGTCCCCAGCTGTCACTTGCAGGTGGCGAAACCCGCCGTCCCACCTCATCCGGGCAGGAGGGAGGAGAAGAAACATGGTTAGAGGCAGCTGGGCTTCCTTCCGTCCGCAAGGCACAGCCGGCCGCCCCGGCACGCTGCTCCGGCTCTGGCACAGCCCCAGCTCAGCCCCCTGCCTGCGCCGGGATGCTCTGCCCTCTCCCCTCCATCTCCCCTCGCCACAGGATTTCCTTGCTCTTGATGTGAGTGAAAATTCGGAAATGAGGGCTCCTCGGGGACTAGGTGCGGAAGGCAGCTTTCGGCCAGGGGAAAGGATGACACCTCCCACGCCCCTCTCCTGCTGCCCTGTACGCTGAGGTCGGATGGGGTCCTGCAGCCACCCCAAACAAAGGCCGGGGAAGCAGAAGCGACAGCAGCGATGAACTCGCTGCAAACTGAAACAGGAACCGAGGAGGCTGACCAGTGGCGCTGGCTCAGCAGAAGGGGCTGCTTCGGCCAGCGTGCTCCCCGCCACTGCAGACAGTGACCGCAGGGCGCAGAAGCAGTGCAGAGGAAGAATTTAGAAAATGCATCTCTGTAAAGATACGCTGCCCTGCAACCATCGTCGCTGCAAGAGCTCGAGGCACTCGTTTTATCCTCTGCCACCTCAGCACAAAAACACCCATGTAAAGCACAAATCGCTCTGTCCCAGGGGAGGGGAGAAGTGTCACATCCCAGCGCACCGGGATCTCTCCCGCTTCAGCCCCCATCACACAGGCTCCCCCTCAGCAGGGGCAGAGTCCTCCTGCTCCCAGCTGCGAGGGCAAACGCCTGCCTGTTCGGTGCCTGGGTGGGCAGGGTAGAAAAAGCTCCCTCCTGTGATGCTTCAGCAGGATCCTCATCCTGCTCCCCGGACACACCATGCAGAAGAGCATCCTCCCCCACAGAGCGCTCCTCGCTCAGGGATATGGGGGGCACTGGGGAGGCAGCCAGCACCGGATGGCTTTGCCTGGGGACAGCAGGGATGCAAGATAAGCAAAGCATTTTCCCTAGGCCCCACACAGCTGCCCAGGAGCCAGCGGTGATCAAAGGTTAGTCTGGCTACTGGATGGGGCCATCCCGAATAGCCCCAGGGCTTGCCACAGCCTCCACACTCCCCACCAGCAGATACCAGCCTTGCCGCATGGGGAACCCCTCCATGTGGGGTTTCCAGCTCTTACAGGGCCAAAGGAAATATTGTTTTCCCTTGTCTTAATTCTAAAGCAAACCAGTTTAACACAGCAATTTGCAGTAGCTCAGCCCTGGCTGTCGCCTGTGCCCCAGGGAGGTTGCAGCGAGAGGGAGTCGGGTAAGGACAGGGCTGAGGAGACCCTGAGTGCAGCCGGATCTGTGCAAAGTCCTTTGGCATTTCTTGGAAGCTCCCATTGTAAAAAAAAAAAAAAAAAACAGAAGCAACCCATAAATAAATAAATAAGAATTTGTGAGCCAGAGCTCAGGAAAAGTGCTGAAAAGCAGAACAGCCGAGCGATAAGGGAAGGGAAACACATTGGCTGGACCATCACCCGGAGCCTACGGTGCGGCTGCCCCTGGAAGTAGGTCACTACCTCACCTGACCACTCGCCCCATTAACTGCAACCTTTAGTCTCTGGCTCATTACTACAACCAGAGGCAGCTTAAAACATCCTCTTCCAGGCGCTCGCAAGAGGGTAATTCACCAGGCAGCAGGCAGGCGGTGGGAACCTGCCCTCCCGGGCACGGCACGCGGGCTGGGGAACCGGCTGGCTGCTCCCGGTGTGTGGGCGAGGAGGAGGAGTGCCGCATGGCCGGGACCACGACGGTCATCCCAGCATGGCCACACTGGCAGTGGTGGCTCCAGCATATACAAAGTTCCCCCTTCGCTAAATCACTTTGGCTGCCAAGCAGTCACGAGAAATATAAGCCCGTGCGGGTTGCCATGGAGCAGGGCTCGGCCGCGGGAGCCCGCAGCAGATTCCTTCAGCAAATGCGTTTGCTGACCGAGGCCTTGCCGGCACCTTGTGTCCCCAGCTCCTCTCGCCCCAGCTCCGTGGTGGCGGCGAGGCAGTACAACATACATGGTGCCAGTGGAGCCTTATCTCTGGGAACAGTCCTTTCCCAGCAAAGCCAGAGGCCCCTCCGTGCCAGAGAGCCCCACGGGGCTCAAAGGGCCCTGCAGGGACGGTGCCTCTCGCCCCGGTGACGCCATCTCCACAAGGCCATGGGCAGGCAGGAGTGGTGGCTTTGGTGGCGTTTGCCCTGCAGGCACCGGGCAGCGAAGGCACGGGCTGTCCCCACACACCGCCTCCGCCCCAGGTGACGTCCCTGAGCTCCTGCCGGTGCTGGCACGTGCTGGCCGCAGGAGACCATGCCCTTGTCGGCACTCTGCCTGCTGGCAACGTCAACACGGGGCTCCCACGCTCTGCCACCAGCCAGCCCGCAACCCCTGCAAGGCAAATCTCAGAGCCTGGGGTGCTCCCGCGCCTCGGGACCAGCAAGCAGCAGTGGCTGATAGCACTGATAGCAAACAGCCTGCCAGGAGCTAGCCCACAGTTCCCCTGTCCCCAGCCCCACGCTGGGGACCACGGGACCCATTCCTCAAAGCCAGGAAGAGGTTTGAGGCAGGAAGGGCATCCCCGGGGCATTTTTCGTTGGACAAGCGACAGCGCTGAAGTGCCGGAACAAGTGGAGTTTCTAACTACAAAGAGGCTTTTGACATTGGAAAGGTTAATGTGGGAGAGAGATCCGTCTCCCTCACAAAGCTCCCTTTGCTGGAGGCACTAGGTTGAGACCTTAATTATTCACCTGTTGGAGAGGTGCCTTTCCATTTACGGCATGAGATCGGAGCAGGGATGTACAGCAGGAGGGAGGAAAGCCCACGGCGTTGGACAGCCCCAGGGCCCTGCCAGGTTGGGGAGCACCAGGGGATCCAGTCAAAAGCATGCGGTGAAGGCAGGCAGGCGTGCGGGGAGGCTCTCCAAAGGGACAGATGTCAGGCCAGCCTTCCTTTCCCCCGCTGCCGCTCCCTCCCGCTGCTCTCTCCCGGCTCCCAGCAGCCAGCTCAGCAGCGCGTTGCGCTCGCCATCTCCCGCAGCCACCGCTGCGGCGCGGGCGGCTGCCGGCATCCCCAGCAACCGCTGCCCCCACGTACTGGCGTGGCCTCTGCTAACTGCCACCCTTGGTAACAGCCACCGCACCACAGCCTCCTGGCAGTGCCTCCCCGGGAGAGCCGGGGGGGTCTCAGCCCCAGCGACACTGCAGCCCTTCCACCCAAGCTGCAGCAACACAGCCAGGCTGGAAATACTCTTCGCACAGGCCCTTGTGCTGTCTCAGCCATCCAGACTCTCCCCAGAAAAAGTCTTTGAGAGACAAGCAACAGAAAAAGCAAAACATCGGTCTGCGCAGTGAGGACGATCAGAAATTAGGGATGCGCCCCCACTTCGTTACTGACAGTAACAACCCGCTCGACGGACCGCTCTTCCACTGAGGGTTCACTGTGCCTCCTGCACTCATCGGTGGATTAAGCTGTTAGCAGGAGCCTGAGAAGTTAAAGAGGGAATATTGTATTTCAGAACATGTGATTTTTAGGCATCTCTCCGAGAAGCAGCCTGGTTCCTTGTTTCCCCCCACCCCCCGCTGCACTTTGTTTGGAGTTTTTAAACAAATCGAAGCTGTAAGTGTCAAACCGCTCCTGCTTCTCCCAGAGATGCTGAGGGTGGCCGGCCACTCCGCGGTGCTCTCGGCTGAGCTGCCTGCCTGGCACTCCCCAGTGCCTGGTGCCAGCAGATGAGACAGCTACAACCAGCTTTAAACCTCCGAGCGGCAAAACGGATTGAGCAGGCCCAGAAACGACACATTTTGAGTGGCAGCAAAATGAAATCATTTTTTTTTTTGTTGTTAAAAAGGGAAAAAGAATTGGCAGGAGAAAGGCAGATATCAAGTGAAAACCCCTGATTTTCTTTCTGTAGCAATGCAGGTACCACGTGAATCATCGCTGTCCTCGATATGTAAATAGAGGTTAGCAGGCATCCTCAGCACAAGCCCATATAATGAAGGGACTGATGCAAATATCCGTGTCAAACCTTCACCTGCATCTCCCCAGGAGCCCTCCCGAGGATTCCTCTGCCGGAGAGGAAGGCATTGCCTGGCACCCGCACGCACCCTTTCTCGAAACCAGGACTGGGGAGGAGCGCGGGGGAGAGAGGAGGAGAGCCAGAGTTCCTCAAGATTTCCACGAAGGAAATGTCTAATACTCATGATCTCGTGGCCTCCTGACATTGTAGCCTCCCAGGATAATCTGATCTCGTGCTGGAGCACCGGGGACTTTGCGGAAGCAGCTTTCGGGCTTCATTGAGAAGTCAGCCACCCAGTTGTAAGCAGAGGCTCGTACAGTAGTAATGGGGAGAGACGTCAGCGGGCAGCCCGAGCACGCCTCCCGCTCCGAGTTATAAAGCAGGCATGTGACAGCAGCCAGGGCTGGAGCCTTCCCTGCAGTTTCATCAGAGGTTAAGGTACAAGCACAACACACGCTTACAACTTCAGGCGTTTCTTAAGCTAATGCATGCAAATCATAGCTGGGGGGGGACTTTTTTCTTTTTTTCCTTTTCTTTTTACCCCAGGCTTTCACCCCTCTGCGCACGTGGGGGCTGAGAGAAAATGCAATTATCAAAAGCAGGCGCGGGACGGGAGAGCGAGCGCAGGCTGCACACTGCTGCCGAGGGAGCCTGCAGCGAGCTGCAAAGATCCCTTCACGTTATCCACCCCGCAGACGTCAGACTAGCACTAACTCTGCGCGCGTACCCCCTCTGCTCCCTCCAACACAGTGTACGTATGGGAGAGGGAGAGGAAAAGAGAGCTCAAGCACAGCAAACCGCATTTTAAGGGATGCCATAAAAATGGTCTTATTTCATCACAGGCCATTTCACAGTCCCAATTTTGCAGGGGATGTTCACAACATGGTGGTTTTGCACCGGAGAAGGATGACAATTCTCAGAGTTGTTTTATTTTCCCCCTTAGCAGTCCCTTTTTGGAATAAGATTCCTAAATTGGCAGGTCAAACGCTGACCAAAAAAGCAAAACACAACAAGCCTCGAGACGTGTGCTGCAATCACATGAGCTTTTCATTTCGTGTCAAGCACGAGGAGAACAGGCAGGTTATTGCAGGGAGCCAGGAACTTTCACCTGCCGCGGGAGCAACGGGGCTGGTGGGAGCTGCATACTTCCTAGGGATGGCATCCCACACAACCTGCCTCCTCTGAGAAGAGGCTCCCTCCGCCATAATAAATCCATCCAAATCAGAAAACGCAAACCGCTTACAAAATCTTCTCGGCCCACTTCTCACTCCTCCTGACCCTTCTGCTGTAATCAACTTGTCACCAGCTCTTCATTAACGGCCAAAGTTGCCGCCTCCCCCCTGCTCTGCCCCCGGTGAGCTGCCTGGGTCCTGTGCCAAGCCGGAGCACTCTGGAGCTGGAGCATGCGAGGAGAGGCGCCGGGACCACATCAATCTCGCCGGTGGCAAGACCTGCCTGGTTCTGTCTGGCACACGCACCAGGGGCAAATCTGATTTACCAAGTCTTGCGACCTTATTTGTTTTGAACCCAAACAGCAGGATTAGTCCCCGTCCCGTTCCCCACACACACGCTCCCGCTGTTCGCAATCCCGGAGCTAAACTGGTGAGAGAGCAAGGGTTGGGATGAATGCGCTAGCTTCACCGTCGAAGCTATTTTGTAATCTGTGGTTATGAAAGTGAAGGGCCGGAGGGATGATATATAACTACAGAAAACTCTTCCCACTTGCACCAACCTCATCAATCCGACTGCGAAATGCGCGGTTGTGCTCCAGATCAGTCACGGCTCTCGCCACTGCCCGGTTTATTGTATAGCGCCTCTTCCACCCCCCAAAATGGAAAAGCATGCAAGCCCTATAGCCAGCACGGCTCGCTCTCGTGACCGCGCGGGAGCTGCCAAGGAGCCTTAATCTGATTTTAATACCCAGCTCCATCCAAAAGGGAGCCCATCCAGATTTTGGAGGCGCTGCCTCGCAGCACTGAGACCCCCCTCTCCCTGCCAGTCCCCCCCCTCCTCTTCCCCAAACCTCCATCCCCCAAGATCCCAGCCCGTATGCGTGTAACTGACGCTCGGCATGACTCATCCCACAGCCCGGGCTCTTATCAGCCCCCACCACCGCGCAGCCC
>WHYT01013280.1:170077-202817 GCA_009806455.1 Tetrax tetrax
TGCGAGTGGTGCTGAAAGCGCCGGCGGGTCTGCGGGGCTGCTGCCGCGCCGGGGCCGCCCCGACGCCACGGGGAGGGGCGCGGAGAGAGCTGCGGAGGCGGCAGGGTCCCGCGCGTGTCCCCCCCCTTCCTCCCTCGTGTTTCCTCCTCTGTGCATCCGTGGAGCAAACCGGACCCACACAGATCCTCGGGACGCCTGGGGGAAAAGCCGGTCCCCGCACCCCCGGGGGTGCGGGGACCGGCTTTTCCCCCAGGCGCCCCGGGAAAGGGGAGGGGGTCTGCCGGCTTCCCCCCGCCTCATTGCACCCAACCGGACAGCAGAGCCCCTCCACCGCCCTCCCTACCTGGCTGTCGGCGAGGTAACTGAAGACGAAGGAGGAAAGATCCTCATCGAGCAGAGAGCTGCAATCCGGCCCCGGCTCCGCCATCTTCCACCTCCGGCTGGGGCTGAGGCGGCACCGAGCATGCAGCAGGCGCGGCGGCGGCGGCGGCTGAGGAGCCGGGCGGCCGGCGGGGCGGAGCCGCCCGCAGCCCCCGCCCGCCGGCTGCGGGAGCCGGGGAGGGACCGGGAGTGGGGGGGACGGGGAGACGGGACACCCGCTGTTGCAGAGTGCCCCGTGGGGCTTGAAGCCACGCGTTGGGGCACAAGCACCTTCCCACGGGACATGCACCCACTCGGGGCATCCGCTTTAAGCGGGTGTGCCAGCCCTTAAAAGTGGGGGGACCCAGCATCACCAGGCGCCCCTCAACTTTCCCTAGATCACCCCGAGTTGAGATATAAAACCCCCAAGTGCAGCACACTGGCTGAGGGGTGCATCCAGGCTCTGTGGGGATTCACCCAAAGTCACGGGCACAAGCACCTTCCCATGGGACACGCACCCACTCAGGGGACCTGCACCTGCTTTAAGCACCTCTGTGCAGACCTGAAAAGTGCCAGCTCTTAAAAGTGGGGGTACACAGCACTGCCGGGCACCACTCAACAGTCCCTAGATCACCCCCTATTGCAATGTATAAATCCCAAGGATGGCGTGTTGGGCTGAGGGTCGCTTACAGGCTCGGTGGGTCTGCACTGGAGTGGTGCCAGGTGCCTGAGAGCAAAGAGTAACAAGGAGCAACGATCTTCAGGTTTCCCTTGTTTCTGTCTCAATGCTCACCCCACTGTTGCTGCGAGCATCTTAATGTCACACGCGTCATTTTTCTGTCTGGGATTTTGAGGCATATGCTAAAAGCCCTTTCACAAATAATTAATGACAGGACCAAAAATCTCATGAATGTTCTATTTACTTACCCACAGCAATTACATGGGAAAGAGCAGGGCTTGGCAGTGCAGCCTGAATTAGCTGACACACAACCAACCGAGTGGCAACACCTGCAGCCGAATGGCTCCAGGTCCTCAGATCCCCTCAGATGGGCCTGCAGGATCCGTGTAAATGAAGCAAAGCGATGTGGAGTGATCTGGGTGGAGACCAGGCTCTGATGGGTGACCAGAAGATGCTGCTACATCCTTGCCTTGCTGTTGTTTCAGAGGGAGAGCTGCTTCTAGCCACCCTCTAATACCCTCTGGCCACAGTTTGGTCCAGGATGTGCTGTGAACACCAAGCAATGTAGCAACACTGGATTTTCCCTGAAGATCCCAAGCCTTGCACCAGAAGAAGATGTCAGCGGACAGCTTGCGTTTTGTCACACGGGAACTGGAGCCAGGGGCCGCTTGGCTGCTGGAATGGGACAAAGCAAGAGAGAAGCTGCTGCCGATTCTTCCTCATTGCTGTGGCACTTTATTCCTAATTACTGTTACAAAGTGCTGAAACAGTTACCCGAGGTGCTTTTCAAGCTGCTCTGCCAGCAGTGAAACTTCTCTTCCCGCGGGTGGGAGGTCTGGGCCCAGAAACGCTGCGGCTGGGATGCAGAGCTGTAGCTCACCGCAGGCACGGGACAGAGCACGGCACTGCCGGAATGCATCGGAAGGGCCTGGGGAAGGAAATTGCCTTGCTCTGAGGCATGTGCAATTCCTTGCAGATCAAGACTCAAATTCCCAGTTGATCCTGCTGGCCAGTGATCTGGAGTGCATTCCACCCCCCCCTCCTCCCCTCATCCTTCCTTTGCTGCTCCTCTCAGCTCTGGAGAGAGGAGGTGAGCTGACAACAGGAGGGATGTTTGCCCCATCAGGGGAAAAAGCAGGACTGGAAGGCCTCACCACAAAAGTAGTCTTTTGGGAGGAATTTGTTGCACAAAAGGCGAGGTTCTCACTTGAGTATCTCGTGATTTCCTTTATACCAGTTATACTCAAATAGGAAGTAACCATCCACGGGAATTGCTTGTGGAGAGTTGTTCTAAACTCAGGTTATGCATAGCCATGTGTTTCAAATACCTTTTCACTTCTGGTGTGTCTGCAAGCACAGTTCCTTCCTCCTTGCTTTCTCACCAAGAAGATGAGCCCTTTCCCGTTCCCAGCTGCCCTGTGGGGGGCTGTGGGGTGCCCACCCTGGCAGCAACCACCCGCACCAGGCCAGGCAGCCCAGAGGCACGGAGGAGCAGTGGTAAAGCAGAGTCCAGCCTGCACTGCCCCGTTTCTCCTCTGGACAGAGACAGGTTAGGGCTTCTTATAGCCCAGTGGGCAGAACTGAATGTCGGTGTCTGGCTGCCCTTACGCTGAGGGGCCAGAGGACAGGAGAGACGGAGCGAAATGGGGGCATCTTGGAAGGGTGGACTTGCTGCTACTTCTGGGTTTCAGAGGGATCCTGGAGGACGAAGTACAGCTGCTCACGTGGCTGCAGGTCGACATTAACATGCTCCAACTTCTGCTCCTAACTGCTCTGGACTTCTGCACAGTCCAAGCCTTTTTCTGTGCCTTTGGGTTTTTTCACCTATAGAACGGAGATCACACCACTTCCCCGTGCCCCGGAGCTGCTGGAGGGACTGGTTGAATAACCCTGATAAAAAGGGCTGCGAAAGCACCAGGAGAGAGGCGAAGGAGGACAAGATGTTATCGCTGGTATTGTCTCCACCTCCTTAGAAGTCAGTCATGCGGCAGCCTCAGAAGTACCCGCGGTGGGTAGAGAGGGCGTCCACTCCACAGTGCCCCAGTGCAATGGTGTGAGCAGGACGTGGGTTCCCCACGTGCACGCGCCCTTCTCTGTCCGTGCACAGAGCGACTGTGCGTTTTCACTAAGGGCTCGTGACTTTCCTCCTAAACCAGAACCTGAGCTTTGCGAGCTGGAGAGCTGCCAGAGCCCCGGGTTCTGCTGCTCTTTGCCTTTCTGTACTCAAAGAGGTGGCAGCCACAGCCAGGCAGAAATGAGCCCCCCGCACCCACCCCTTGCCTGCTGGCCCCCGGCTAAGCCAGAGTGCTCTGCAGCACTGCGCTGGTGCTGCGGCCACCCGCGGCAACACGATGCGAAGCCCAGAGAGACTGGGGATAATATTACCAAGGTAAAATATAACAGGAAAAGTCTGCAAATGCCCTTTCAAAGCAGCAAAGAGTGAGTAACGTCATTAGGCCAGCGGTCAGGAGGGGACAGGGTTTGAAGGTACCCTTAGCCTACCAAAGGCCAAATGTTGGACAGGGGCAGGAGCCAATGAGCGGCAGCTGGACAGGAGACACCCTGCGCTGTGCAAACTCCTGCCTTCGGTTTCATGTTGCAGCTGCCCCTGTTTGTGGATGGGAAAATGTTGTAAGGACCCGGCAGTGAGAGGCAGTGGCAAATGGGGCTCCTCCGAGTTACAACATCCCCAGCCTCTGGCGGGTCCTCAGCAGCCCCCCGCCTTGTGACACTCTCTCCTTGCCACTGAAATTAAATGCAGCCCCATGGGGAATTTGTGTGGTGGCCAGGACGGCCACTCCAGCGGCTGCTCTCGCTGGGGACCTGGCGGAAGTGGGCTCTGCGCTGGCTGGGTCTCTCTGAGCTGGAGGTTGGGTGGGGGGGGGCCGCCGAAGGGAAAAGTGCCCCTGAGGCTCTCCTGAGGTCCTCCTCTAAAGCAATCTTCATTCATGTGGGCTGCTAAAGGGAGGCCCCGCTCCCATGGGGCAGCGGTGGTTAGCACTGCCGTGCCCCTGGGTTTCTGTTTGGCTCCTTTCCACGAGCTCTGCTTTTTCCTCCCCTCAGCCCTGCTCAGCCCTCAGCTCAGCCTTGTCCTTCACCTGAAGTCACCGAGCACAGGGACCTAGTGTCGCTTTTCCTCCATGCTTTCTGTGTCCGGTGGCTCCTGATCGGTTGTGTTCACCTGGGAGCTCCTGCCTCTTCCTCCTCCTCCTCGGTTCATGGCATGAGGGATCTGTGATGCTTAACAGTCACCAAGGAGTGAACCTCTGAAAATGCACCCTGGGCAACACAACCTCGCTCCTCATAAGCCTGGGTAGCAACTGGCAAGGGGTCCCTCCCCACCCTATGCCACCAAGCCCAGCCGGCACTGAGGGCTGGGGAGATGCACACATGCAGGGTGATGTACAGGGCACCAGCCTGCCCAATTCTGCAGCCTGCTTCTCTCCAAAACCAGAGCCTTGCACATGCTGTGGAGCTGAAGCCATGCAGCTATCGCAGAGGAAACCTACGAAGAGAGAAATGTGGTGGCAAAGGAGTAAGAAGGGGGTTGGGGATGAGCTATTGGAACAGATGGGAATTTCCCGGAGCAAGCAGCAGAGGCCAGGCAGCGCAGCAGAGGATGGAGAAGGCTCCTGCGCGATGGCTCATGCTGCCCACCAGCTGTGTGGGCTGAGCGAGGAGACTAGGATGCCCATTGACTCCTTATGGCGTTTTCAGTGACTCATTTGTCCGCAGGAAGCAGTGCACCCGCAGCAGCTGAAGCAGCCTGTCCGCCTCCCCGGGCTGCTCCAGCATGGCAGGGCCAGCTGGCCCCTTCTGCCTGGGAACAGGAGCCTGACAGCAGCCTGGGGCACTTAATCCACCCCATACCTCACTTTACCTGGGGGAAGAAACCCTCTGTCAGAGATTCTGCACCACTTTCTGCACTGCCTGACATCCCACCACGGAGACCCAAGCCTTCCCCTTGCTGCTTTGCTGGCGGTGTCCCTGCACCCTGTCTCAGAGGCAGCCAGGTGTGATGGCACCAGTGGGGGCCAAAGGGAGCTGCACCATACGGCACGTGTCCCTCACATTTACTCTTTTGCTCTGGCTGAACTCGGCTTCCCTGCCGCACCGTGCCACCAGCAGCTCTCACGCTGCGCTGATGGTGTCTGTCATATCCCATCGATGTCATCCTGATGGCCTGCCTGCCTCGCCCCTGCCTGCCAGGCTGCCTCTGGTCCGGTGGCACTGCTTGGCCTCCCTTCCCTGCCTGTCCCTGCCCCAGCAGCAAAGGGAGCCGCTTTGGACCCCCAGCACTGCCAAGTGAGAACTTACTGTTCCTCAAGTAGCTGCTGCTGGCAGGGATGCGCATGGGCATCTCCTCACCTCGTGGCTCCCAGCCCAGGGCGATCGCCAGCCAGGCTGCCCCAGTTTGTCCCCAGGCCCCTGTCCAGCACCACCCCCTCCATAGCACCCCTGCCCTCCTCACCAGCCCTCCTCCGAGCATCCCCCACGGTGGCTGGCCGTCACTGTCCACAGCTACTGTGCTCCTGGCCTGGGCACCAGCGGTGGGAAGGGGCTAGTTGTCAGGTCCCAGCTCCCTCTGACAACAGGCACTGGTGTAAGAGCAGAAACCCCTCCGTGTGCATCCCCTCCCGCTCCCCTCGCTGGCCTGGTGAGCAGAGCCTTCCACAGCCTTTTCGGGAGCAGCGGGGATGGGGCTGTGGGCTCAGTGGGGCTGGAGGCTGGGGTGTCAGGGCAGTGGGCACTGGCGCATCTCCCAGTCCTGCACAGGCACCGCTCTGCTGTTCCCCAGCACCTCGGCACCATGTCCCTGGGCAGGAGACGCTTCAGTTCTAGCCAGCACTATAAATAAAACCGCGCTCTTTTATCCCGCCAAATAGGTTCTCATCGATTTTACCCATTCCTCCTCCTCCTCCCTCCTGCATCCCTTTGAGACGTGAAGTCAGCAGCAGAGGAGCTCGGGGAGCAGCCAACCTCATGCCACCCCCTCCATCCCCTCTGCCCCAGAGACAGCCGCTCTCCCCTGGTTTTTGCTCTCTGAATAGGCAGCACCACTGGAAGAGAAGAAACAAAGCTCCCTGGTGGAAGTTTTCTGGCTAATCATTTATTAATCTCCTCCTGACAGTGCAATCTCCAGCAGTGAGGCAGTCCCCGAGCCTCCCCACCATGAGGAGAAGGATGAGAATGAGGAGGATGGAGAGCTGTGCTAGTGGAGGCTTCTTGCCGTGGCCAAGGAGCTCGGGGTGAACCGACACGTCCCTTCCGTCTCTGGCTGCTTTGGTTATGGTTGTACCCATGGCTAAGGCAAGGGGGGCCCATCTCAGAGCTCTGGGAAGTGCTGGGGGCTGGACCCCGGGTGGTCCCTGGTCGCAGGTGGGCGATGTCAGCCCAGACCAGGCAGTGCGTGAACGCCTGCTTGCCGCACGCCGTTATTCTGCACGCAGCAGCTCCCCGTGCAGAGCCGGCTAGCAACAGAAATAATGCAGCAAAATCACAGCTCACACAATCTTCCTGGCACTTGAAAGCATCTCGAGAGCTTAAAAAGCTGCAAGATGCTCTCATTCCCATCCCTTTTCCCTGCCGTCTTTGCCGCTCACTGCCTGTGCTTTGGGCCCCCCGTTCCCGGAGGGGCTGTGCAGCCCTTTCCCAGGAACACGGTACCAAGTTGAGCGTGGCGAATCCTGCCCGCGCCGTGCCGCAGCCCCGTGCTGCCCACCCGAGCGGGGCTGCGGGTGACTCATCGCCATGCAGTACGCGATTTCCAAGGCGAGTGCAGGCCCCTGCTGTTTTGCACAGGTATCTGTGTCAGCCCGGGCTATTTCCAGCTCTCTCCGCACTCCCGGCTCCTTCGAGCGGCAAGGAATACAGCCACCACGCTATTCCGCCTGCCACGGGAACGGGCATGATATTCCCATGAGGAAAGAGCCAGGGGGTCCGATATTACATTGCACAACTGGGGGAGGAGGGACTGGTGTGCAGTTACCCACGCATTTTATGTTTTTAAGGGTGCACGCACAGCCGCAGGCCGGATGGAGGCACAGAGAGATGCGACGCGGCTGCACGGCTCCCACTGCTACGGCCTGAGCGCCAGGCGAGGGGAATTCAGAGCCATGGCTGTTAACGATGCTGGTAGTGCCAAAAAAGAAGCGGCAGGGACGGGATAAAGCAGAGTTTGGAAAATGGCCTGGCCTGGAAAGGCAGGGAAGGAACAAGGAGCAAAGGAGCAAAGCCATGTGCAGCAGCGCCTTATCCCTTCCCCGCCGGAGCAGATACCTGCAGGCTCCGCAGGGCAGAGTTTCTGCCTCACCATCCATCCGCACATCGAGCACGCACCCTCCCCACCAAGCTGCTCTGCCAAACCGTGCTCGGGGAGTGAGCTTTTCTGATTCTCAAAATGTTTGCGTAAGACTCCGCTCGTTACTTTTCCCTCTGGCCGCCGCGAGCAGGAAGTGGGGGAAAGCCGAGACGTTGAGCCCTCCTTGGATGAGCTCCAGGCGAGGGCTGCAGCCCTCCCGCCGCCCGCCTTGCTCGCTGCGGGGGTTTTGAAACTGGGGTTGTCACACCGGGGCAGCAGCTGCAGACTGGTCCCTAGGGCCGTAAGCGGAGGCAGCTGCATCGCTGCACCAGTGCTCCATGTGGTGAAACATGTTTGCGCTGGGGTGGATGGGGTGCATACGCTGGGGAAGCATGAGAGGGCTGTGTTCATCCCGGGGGAAGGACACCCGGCCTTGCACAGCCTTCAGCAGTTTTCCTGGTTTGCTCAGCTTCACCTGGAGGCCACAATACGGGGGACACGGTACAGATGTGCCTGGTGTGGGCCACTCTGTGCCTGCGTGGAGTGGTGAAGTGATGGATGTGTTCACCACCCAGCTGAGTGGATGTGCTGGAGGATAACGGCCAGAGGAGGGATGGACACAGAGCCGAGACCTGCAAAGGGGCTGGGAGGGCTCTGTGCCTCAACCTCCCACCTTTGCCTGACACGCGCCCACCAAAGCCGGGGAGAGCGTGAGGCTCCAGTCTGGGCTGTGCCCGCTGCGGACACGCCACCGGGCTGCAAGTGGCACCGAGCGCCTTTGTCCTTCCCACACCCCCCAGCACAGCCCTCAGTGTGGAAGAACTGCTACAACATTTTGCTGGAAAAATCACATTCACATTAATCATCCTCAGCACCGCCTCCCTGGCCTTTGTCACAGTTTGGTGCCCCCAGCGCCAGCTTCATTTGAAAAGCATTGTTTATTTTTAATAAAAGCTGATCTAAATGACGACATGGTCTGGATGATAAAAATAAAAATGCAGTCGTGGTCACAACTGTCAGCATCCCTGGGAACAGGAGCGGCAGCGCCCGGCTGTGCTCCCCGTCCAGCCTGCATTGCCGCGCGGCAGAGGAGATGTCCGGCAGCGTGTGCCCGCGGGCAGCCTCCGCCAGGAAAAGCAGTGCCTGCTCGTTTCTTTAACACTTGGGTGCACTTCTCACGTATACTTGGTATTTTCTGAATGTTTAGTAACTTTAATTTCATTTATTGCATGAATAAATGAGCAAATACGACATACACAAATGTTGGAAAGTAAATTAGTTTGTTAAGCCCCTTCATTAAAAGAACTGTGTATTAATAAAATATCTGTGTTGCAATGCGCTGATATCACATTAGCAATCGTACTAAGAAATGTTGTTTATCCATATGAAACCAGATTTTCAGGGCACGGATCTGGCAGCGTGCGTCGAGTTGGTGCGTGGCCGAGACCATAAACCACGGTGAGCGGTGCCGTCTCCATTTGCCCGGGGAGCCGTGGGCTGTCACGGGGCAGCATTTCATGTCCCAGGCTGGTGGCCAAACCAAGAGCTTCACCCCATGGCTGTCCCTGGAGAAGTCTGCCCCTGCTCCCCAGCCCCATGGTGGTGTCAGATCGGGCAGGGTGAGTAGGAAGCATGCAGGAAGTGAGCAGGAAGCACACAGGAAGCACACCTCGCTCGCTTCCTGAGCATCTCTCCTCCTTCCATTGCTCTTCCTTCTGGCAGACGGGAGTGAAGCTTCACCAGAGGCTTCCGCACGCCCCCACCGCTGCTCCAGCCGGCTCCGCTGGTTTCTCCTGCAGGGCCATGGCGTTTGGCAGGGCTGGCAGTGGCAGGGTGCTGTGCCAGGGCTCCTCTCAAGCTCAGTTTCTCCACGGGTTTTCCAGACTGGCTTTATTTGCAGGCGCAAGTGCTGTGAGCGGCTGTATTTGGATGCTGCCTGGCCAGAGCAGGGTGCAGCCATGGCTGGGACAAAACAAAACCCGCATTCACGGGCGGTCATTTAAATTCCCAGCAGCTGTTCCGTCCCAGCATGCTCACACTTGAGCTCCTTTGCTGTCCATGGGCACTTGTCCGGGCTTTTTCCCTGGGTGGTAGCTGAGCAAGTCTTCTAGCAGGTTCATCCATGACCAGCATCCCTCCTCCTCCTCCTCCTGTCTGCTAAACACAAGTGGCCAGCCCTGGGAGGACAGTGCCAGGGGCTGCTCCCCACATGGACCTCTGAACCCACCGGGGCGTTCAGCCCCCGTGGTACCTCCTCCTTGCCCAGTGCCTGGGTCGTGCTGAGCCCATTGGGTGCTCACCCTGCAGCAGAAGCCCCGCGAGCTCACCAGCACCCCCAGCCCCCGTGCCCATTACGGGTGCCCCGCGGCTGCCTCACTGGCCCCAGCTCATTCCCATTTCCTCGGGATGGTGCCTCACCCCCTGAGGCTGAGCCGTGCTGTGGGGACGGCCATCCAGCCCGCCTCCGGCACCGCACCTCCGGCTCAAGTGGGAGAACTGGGCCCCTGCACCCAAGAACACTCAGCCTCACACGGCAGGGGTGCAGAGAAGCACACACCCACGGGACACGGGGGCAAACCCAGCGTGACGAGGCTCCGGGCCAGGTGTAGCCGCGGGACTCCGAGCACGAGCTGAGCGGTGCCTTTTGGTCCCTAGCACGCTCACGTGAGGAATAAATTGCCCGCGTGTGTTTTGGTCTGGTTGGGTTTAACCCCGCTTTCCCACATGGGCTGCCGGCACAAGGGCTTGGCAGGGAGCAGGCAGCGGCACGCCGGGCACCGGCAGCAGCGAGTGAGCGCGCTGCGGTTTTCCAGCCCGAGACAGGCAGCTGCTGTGAAGAGCTGGTGGTGAAATGCTGCCTGCAATCCCATTACGGCTGCGAGCACCAATGAGTTTAGTGGCCTCGATTTAATTCCCATTTGTACATGATGGGAAAAAAAAAGAAAAAGAGAAGGAAGAAGGCGAAATCATGGATTGTCATGGATTGACTGGGATGGGGATGCAGAAGCTGCAGCCAGGCAGGAGGCATGAGGTGCCAGGGGTGTGCCCAGCCCTGGGGATAGGGTGCTGCAGGGAGAGGATAGGGACACGTCGCTCCCACTGGATGTGAGCACTGTTCCCGAGCCCGGGCTGGGGAAGTGACCACATTTTTGTGTAGCTGGAGCCTGTTGGCAGGGGAGTGCACCAGGCACGGGGATCGTCCATCCCGGCTGGAGAGCCTGCAAGTGCTTGGGCCAAGCCGAGCCCCGCGGAGCGGGTGCCCGTGTCCCTCTCCTCTCCTCACCCCTGGGGATGTGCGTGGAGCTGGCACGGACCTGACCCGGGAAGGCTGGAGGAGGGAAGATGCTGCTTAAAGCCTCGAGGAGCCGGGGCTCTGATTTCAAAAAATAAAGTGAGGATTTTAATCTGTATTTGCTAAGTGAGTTAATGACTTTATTTCTGATTTGGTGCTCTTGTCTCTGATTACTCAGGCACGCAAAGGGAGAGCAGATAAGAGCGAAGAGGCCTGGCCGGAGGGACACTGGTGGCTGCTCAGCGCCCGGCGTCCTCTCGCCTGGACCCCTTCCAGGGTATTCCAGAAATGCTGTTGACACCAGAAGCAGGACCGCGGGCACAGGGAGAGCAGCAGCTTGGGGAGGTGAAAGCAGGAGCAGCCATCCCCGATAAGAGATGGGCTCTGCCCCGTTATGGCTGTAATAATTGAGCTAACAGGAGTGCTGGGTATGTTATGCTTGTGTGATACTCTGGATCACGCTGCATCACCCCGGCCCCCTGACCTTGTCCTCTTCTGGGAGGAACAAACCTCTCTGATGGGAGGAGAGGAGCACTTCTTCTTCCCCTGACACCTCCAGCTGGAACCCAGGATCTCTTCGCCCATCCCTTGACCTGAGGCAATCGCCAACACCAGGCAAGTGGTGGGGGATGTCCCCTGCCTGGGGGAGTTAATCAGTCCCAGAGCAACCCAGCCCCTCCTGGCTGCATTTCTCCACCACGAGAAACAAACAGATGTGTTTAGCCTGAAGTAGCCCTTTCAGATTGGGAGGGCAATCCCAGTCTCACTGCACCCAGTTCCTCCTCAGGCTAAACAAGAAGCTGGGCAAAATGCACATTTTCTGTGGCGAGTGGGAGGTTTCTCCTCTCCCCCATCATTTGCTTCCAAGTTGGGAGAGCCCCACAGAAACACGAGCAGAGCTCTCTTGCAGCTGGAGAGCTAACATCTGAGCTCTTCCAAATCAATAGAAAATGACCTAATTTCTTTATTTTTCTCTTTTCCCCAAGTCCAAGCACCCAAAAATGAGACAGTCAGTGGAAGCCACAAATAGATTTCATGTATTCTGACAGAGCAGTCAGATGAAAGCAGGGGAAAAGGCTCTTGCCTTCCCTGATCAGACCAGGTTCAGTGGCAGCACATCCTCCCCAGGGTTAAAGGAGCAGGAGAGGCTTTGGGGCTGGCCACAGCTCAAGTCCTATGCTGCCTATGAGCTGGTTAGGAAAGCCGCCAACCCCTGTCCAACCCCAGGGGCTCTGGTGCTCTTTGCCCCCAGGCGTGGTGGAGTTTGGACCAGACAAGGTCCCAGGCTGGTGCAGGCCGGGTGCTGGCTCTCCTGCCTGGTGCCCCAAGGAACATCCCAGTGCCACAGCTCAACTTCGCAGCCTCAGGCTCTGCTGGCACGGTGGCTGAATGCACCTCTGCTTCCACCCAGGAATGGCTCCGGGTGCAGGAAACTCTTTCCTTGCTTTTTTTTCCTTCGGTCTTTTTTTTTTTAATGATGCCAAGGGGGCTCATACGGTCGTCACACCTCAAGGGGATCAGGCTCTTCCGCAGCAGGGTGAGAGCCCCACCAGCGCTGCTCCCACCAGCCTGGCTCCAAGGATTCAGGTGAGCAGCAGAATGTGCCCAGCCTTTAACTATTCCTATCACGTCCCATCTGGAGACAGAAATCTGCCTGCTGGCTTTACAATTAAAATTGAAATTATTTGATTATAGGGCTTCATTAGTAAAAACAAACATCAAGCAGCCTTTCTCCCTCTCTGCCCCCATCACCACCCAGCTGTTCCTCCCCAGGGCTGTTTTAGGTGAATCCCAGCCAGGATGTGGGCTGGGCAGACAAAGGGGTTTCGTGTCTGCAGCTTGTAGCTGGAGTCGGGTGCAGCCCAAAGGAGGGAAATTTTAGACCCACAAATCACCTCCTTCGGGTAGAGATGCAGCAACAGCCTCGGAGTGACGGCTCGAGGGATCACAGCCCGACAGCGGGCGTGGCGACGGCTTTAGCAGCAGCAGAACCTTTTCCAGCCCCACAGAGCCTGCTGAATGCTTGCAGACCATACTGAAGGGCTTCCAAAGCCGCTGGGGCTTCTCATTTACACCGTGACTCCATTCCCTTCATCGTGTGAGTCTTTGCAATGGGCTCATTTGCACCTTCACACCAACCTGGACTTGCCATGGCCCGCTCATCCCGCGGGGAAAGCGGGGCGCACAGGGAGGCACGGCGCGGGCTGCCCGTGGCGTACGCAGATGTTCAAGTCCCCGAAGCTGCAGAGGTTCTGAGGGACATAATTCAATTAACACTTGGGGAGTTGGGAACAGGCTGCACAGGCTGGGAGAGGAAGAATGCTGATGAAGGAGGGCTTGGGAATGCTGCTGGGTTGGTGTGCCGCTCGCTTGGCTGCTCCCAGCGCCTGGTTTTCTCTAGCAGATGGGATGGCTCCAGGCAACGGGGAGGTGAGGTGGGAATTGGGCAGCCTTGGAGCCTGGTGCGAGGAAGGGGGCTTTGAAACGGCTCTTCACGCTGAATTGGTGGCCCCTCGGGAAGAGCCTGCGGCAGAAGAGGTGTGTGCTATGGCAGGCACCCTGCCAGAACCCCATGCCTGCAGAAGGCAGGATGAGCCCTCCACCAGCTCTGTGCCTGCTTCTCCATCCCTGCCTCCCATCCGCACCATCTGCATTTGACCCCACAACGCTGCTGTCGGGGTCTCCCCAGCCCGCAGCACATGCACCAGCGGGGCCGTGCCTCCAGCGAGCGGCCAGCTGAGCCGGGAGCGGGCCAAGGAGACTGAGCCTCGCTGCCCGCAGACCAGCGTCCCAGGATCTCTGGGACTTACCAGCTCCTTCAGCCCTCCAGGGCAGGGGGACTACAGCCACGGGGCTCTGGCTGGAGCCAAAATCCCTGGCTCAGAAGCAGGGCTGGCCGTGCCAGCCCCAGTCACGGCAGGGGACGATGGCAGTGCCTGGTGGCACGTGCACTTAACTTCTCCCTGGGGTGGTGAGCCCATTTGGGCAAGGGAGGCCATCTGCTCAGCCACAGAGAGGGGAGCAGAGCTGGGGTCCAGAGCCCTTGTACCCAAAATAGCTCAAGGCAGGGATGCTTTTGCAGCCTCAGGGGACACCAGCACCCCAAAGATGGACCAAGGGTTTTATTTGGGATGCCTTTGTGGGGGTGTATTTAGGAAGCTTTCGCAGTTGCAGGTACTGCTGCGAAAACCGGGTGCAGCCACCCCGAGGAGGCAGGCACGGGGCCGCAGGAGGAGAGCTGTGGGTGCGGGTGTCTGTCCCCTTTGCCAGGCTGGGCAGCGGGAAAGGGCGACTGTCACAGGAGCCAGCGGGGAGGTGGAGGGTGCTCTGCTCCTCCCCTCCCTGCTCACTCCTTAGCTCCTGCGGCCTCTGGAAAGCCCCAGAGTGCTCTCCAGCCAACGGAGTGACCTTGGGGATGGGACGGGCCTGCAGGGAACCCCACCTTTCACTGCCGGGCAGAAAAAGACCCCCGTGTTCTGGGGCCAAGGAAGCCCCAAGGGAAAGTCTGCATCACTCCGGGACCACTGATTGGGGGGCTCTCTGCCCAGGGACCCCCTGGGTCATGGCGGAGCAGGGGCACACAGGGCAGGGGCTGGCGTGCTGGCTGAGCTATTCGTGGTGGGTGGCCTTGCCCAGCCGCTCCAGCTGACTCATGTCACGTCAGGGCCAGGCTGGCTTCCCAGTGGCATGAAGCTTCCCCCCAGCCGGTGGCACGGGGCCGAGCTGTGGCCAGGGCAGGTGGGTTATAAGGTTACATGGAAGAAAGAGCAGCTCCTGGCGGGACGCTCCCCTCGCTGGCTGTGTGCCATCCACCTGCCTGGCCTCAGCTCAGTGGCCGGGGATGCTCCAGCTCCATGCCCCATGCAAGGGCCTGGATGTGGCCCAAGGGTGGCAGGGTCCGGCTGCAGGGATGTGCTCCAACAGTGGTGTCTGGCTGCAGGGATCCGTTCCGGCAGCGGGGTCCGGCTGCAGGGATGATATGGTCTGACAGTGGAGCCGAGCTGCAGGCAGTGGGGCAGCGGGGTTACTCCCCTCTGCCTGGGCAAGTGTCAAGTCAGCAGCACGAACAGCACTGTTGTCCTACCCAGGCTTGCCTTGTGGGCTAAATCTTTAACCAGATCAAGGGTTTAACTTTATCAGTGGCTGGAAAAATGTGGCACTATTTCCCTGGGGCAAAGTATCTTGATCCTTGCAGAAATCCCAGACATGTCTCCATTTCCTGGGCCCCACTCAGCAGCTCTCCAGCACTCCGAATCAGCCAGCCCTCTGGCACGGGGACCCACGGGACACTTTGGGGCAAGGAGCACCCCATGCCCAGTGCACAGCCTGGGCTCCCAGCTGGCACTGTCTTCTCTCCAAAATCACGGTTTGCAGAGACCCAGGTGCACCGGCACGGTGCCAGCATCACGGAGCTGGCACTTCCCCTTGCAGGGCGTACCTGGGCACGGATTGCCCTCCTGACGGGTGGCACGGGAGGACAGCCGCCGCCGGAGCAAAGACTGCAGTGTCCCTTCGAGGGGAGCCCCAACGCTGGCACCACAGTCCCCTCGCCAGCCCTGCCAGCTCCCCAGCCCTGGAAAGCCTTCCACAAGCCCTTCCTGGAGCAGGATGATTGATTATCGTTATAAAGGCTGGAGAATGGTTTCTGTGCACATCCAGGTGGCTCAGAAGCAATTAGTCACCCATCAGCGAGGGGGGGCCGGGCTGCTGCCTTGTCCCTGCCGCAGTGGGAGCCCTCCACTGCCCGAGGGAGGGTCCGAGGAGGCTCCTGGCAGTGCCGGGGCAGCCGGAGGGAGCCCTATCTCCTTGCGGGCTGTATCTGATGGGCCTGCTCCCTGCCAGCCCTTCCTGGGAAAAGGCAGGGCTTTGGCAGCCGCACAGCCCCAGGGCAGGGCTCTGTCCTGAGCTGACCCCACACCCCCAGGCCATCAGATGGAGGGGAAGGAAGAGGCTCTGCAGCCCCCAGCCCCATGGCAGAGATTCACCCTCAGCCAGGGTGATGCATCCCCAGCAGCTCGTGCTTTTACATGCGGTGGGCGCTGAGGAGGACGGGAGGGGTGCTCACCCCCAGGATGGCGGGTGCCACCCGGCAGCCCCCGGCATAGCTGTTCTGTGGGGCCACGCCAGCCACAGCTCCAGCCAGGGGCACATCTGGCAGCACCGCCACAGCTGGGACGTCGGCAGCAGGCGGCCGCTGGCTGGGAAGCGGGGGCCGTAATGACGGTCCGTCTCAGCAAAGGTAGCAGAGCATGAAAGCAATTTCACACTTTATTAGACAATTCAGGTGCCGGCTGCGCAGACCTGGAGCGAGTGCTGCTGCTCACGCCTCCGCTCCTGTCTCGCAGCCCCAGGGCCGCGCTCCGTGGGGCTCACGGTACCGTGCCGACCTGGGCTGGTGGTACAGCGAGCAGGGCCAGCGCAGGCTGCCGGGGGCCAGGGTGCCAGGGCTGTGGGCTGCTTCACGTGGGCCACCCTGCTCCCGCACACGTGTGGGCGCCTGGGGAGCGTGCAGCTCAGCCTGGCAGCGGCAGCGAACTCGAGCACCGTGCCTGCAAACGCAGCTCCGCTCAGGCTGGCTGTGCCCTTCAGCCTGGAGCAGCCGCCCTGCTCCTGCTGGGTTCCCCTGCTCCCCTCCTTCCCTGTGCTTTGCAGTCCTGCCGCACCCCTACTCCCCTTCTGGCACCCCACAGTGAGGGGACAGGTTTGGATTTGGGAGCCCAGGCTTGGGGTTTCTCTGATGGCTGCTTTGCTCTCGCGCCTCCCCGCTGCCTGGGTGCCCCAGCAGACCCAGTGGGCACATCGACACCCGGGCACGCAGCCATCCTCCCTGCCATCCAGGTGTCTCCGTCTGGAGATGGGCTTTGCGGCCACTGGCACGTCCCTGGGGACAGGCGTGCACCGCAAGGCAGGGGAGAGCAGAGACAGAGCTCCCACCCTCCCGCTCTCCGGCACACAGCCGGACTGGTGCCCCGCACGTTGGGGAGAAGGCTGCGTGCTGTCACACCCCACGGGTGGACACTGTCCAAATGCCTGCACGTCCAGGATATGAATCAGGCCGGACAGGAGTGCAGCAGCCGCCCCGGGACAAGCCGGGGTGCCTGGCAGGCTGCTCCGGCAGCCAGGCTGTGCCGGTGCCAAACCCCTCGCAGGTCAGCGGGCAGGTTGCAGGCAGCAATGCCCTTCTCGCTCCACTGCCACCTTACAGACCAGCCCCGGGCATGGCAAGACCCCGGCCTGGCATTCATTTCCCTCCAACTTGTGCAACCCAGCGCCCGCGGTGCTGAGCCACGGCAGAGCGGCGCCCAGCCAGGACAATGCCTGACCTTGACCTGACCTCCTGGTGAGGAGCCGTCCCTGCCCAGCTGTCCCGTCCCCCCCCGCACCCCCAGCCACAAGCATATTCCAGCGGGGTGGCCAGAGCATTCCTCCCGGGAGAGCCTGTCCGCGCCCGGCTATTTAAAGGCACGCCGGTGCCCTTTATTCCCCCTCGTGTTTAGACTGGAAGAGCCTCGTACCCTTCGGTGACTTCAAAGGAGCATTTCCAGGCTCAGGGCAGCAGTGGGTGCAATGAGTTTGGGTGAAATCATGGGAGAAGGGAGGGATGTCGACCCCCTGCATCCTGCAGCCAAGCACTGGGGCACATCCTGGGGTCAGATCCCATTGGGAAGGTCCCACGGCCATCGAGGCTGGGAGCAGGACTAGTGGATATTGCAGAGCCCAGCTCACCCCTTCGGGTCCAGAAACCAAAGGAGCCAGCTGATTCCCTGCTTCCTAGCAGGGACGTCCACAGCTCCAGCCACCACCAGGACCTCGGGGTAGGCAGGGCACCGGTGCCACCGCCGCTGGTCAGGGAGCTGGCACCGGCTGGCTCAGTGCCGTACGAAGAAGCCTCTTGGTACCTCGGCTGCACCCAGCTTGGAGCACAACCACATTATCTAGCAGGGGACAGGCAGCCGGTGCCTGACACAAGCAGTGTGTCCCCAGTGTGCTGCCAGAGCACTGGTGTGTGGCTCAGGTACATCTCCTGCTGGGATGCACACAGGCTGTTCCCACCTTGCCCTTCATGCCTGTCAGCCCTGGCAAGCGCTGGCAGATGGAGGGTGGATGGGTAGAGCAGGGGCCCAGGAGAGGCAGCAGGGGTCCAGGAAACTTCGGAACAGCCTGCACCTCCTGCGCCGGCTGCAGGCAGGGCACAGAGCTCCCTCGGTCCAGCACCGGGACACAGGCAGCACCAGCCGTGGCTGAAGGGAGGCAAAGGGGAGCTGTTTTTTCAGTGCACGAGTGGGACAGAGAAAGTCCAACCGGTTTTATAAGCTATCAACTCCTGCCCACCCCAAGTCTCCTTCCAGTGGGCAGATCAGGGCACAGGCAGCAGTTTCTCCACACGCCTTGTCCCACTGTCACCTTCCACCCTCCAAAGGGTCCTGGGCACCCACGGGCTGTGGAGCAGGACCTGCCGGAGCCGCTGGCTCCTGCCATCGCCTGCGCTGGCACAGGGCTGATTGCCTCTGCGCCCCACTGAGCTGGCAGGAAGGCAGCTCGGGAGGGAAATCCAACCTGGTGTGACTTGATTAGGAACGGAAAAATCCAGAGGAGCCATCAGTGGTGAGCTAGAGTTATGGGCTGGGGCTGGGTGGGCGAGCCTCAGAAACACAGCCCCCCCCCCAGGCCTGCCCGCTGTCCCTGTCCCATGGAGCCCATCAGCCTTTCCTCGGGCTGGGAGCATCCCCAGGCAATGTCCCCAGCTCCAGCGCTGCTGTCCCTTCCCAGGCTTCACGTGGGTGACCATTTGCTCAGGGCTTTCAACAGCACTTTGGTGGAGGCAGCAAGCCCCTAGCCTCCCCCAGGACCTTGCAGGCACAAAGAAGGGTGTGCCCCACAGGTGGCTCTGCCCCAAACCAGGCACCTGGACCCACGTGTGGGGTGACAATGCAAGCAGAGCAGCATCGGGGTCCTGTTCCCACCTGTCCGGCGCCCACCCCATCCCTCCACACATGGTGCGAGCTGGAGTGAGGCCATGCCACCCCTGCCCCGCTGCCCACCCAGCCACCGTGCCGCTGAAGCACGTCCCGCGGGGAGCCCGTGGGCGGCCGAGCGCGCTGCCTCGCTGCCGGGCAGGGCGCAGGAGCCGGCATGCCAGCACTCGCCAGCTGCATCGTCGCACCTTTGATGCGGGAAACGGCAGGTGCCCAGGGCAGCCCGGACGACGCCAGGCTGCTGCACTGGCGGGTGCCTCCGCGCTCCACTGCCCACAGCGGGCGAGGGGTGGGCAGCGTGGCACCACGGGCTGAGCTCTCCTGTGGAGGTAGTGCAGTGCCAGGCCCTGAGGGCTGCGGTTGGGAGCTCCTGAATTCCCCTTTGACACCATGTCAGTGCTGCCCTGGGCATGGCTCCCTGCCCCGAGCCTCATCAGCATCACGTAACAGCACAGCATCAGAGCAAGCTGTGGGGAAACTGAGGCACAGAGCTGTGATGCCTCAGGCAGCAGTGGGAGGGAGTGCTGTCTCCATCCCCAGGCTCAGCCTTAGGTCAGGGAGTGACCGACCAACACAGGTTGGTTCTCCCAGAAACCTCTCCATTGGGCCTGTGATGCTAGAGAGCACATATATGTCAAACTGCTGGAGATTTGTCAGGGTTGGCAAGGGGGACGGGGTGTCCCGAGAGCCCCAGGAGCTGTGCTCTCTGTCGCCAGCCTGAGCAGCACCGGCTGGGAGGGAAGCAGTGCACAGCCCACCTTCAGCTGCTGTCCCAGCACAGCCACCTCCGGCTGTCCCTGTGCTGGCCAAGGACACGCACGTTCCACCGCAGCAGCGAACCCGCTCCACAGCCTGCCACTGCCCCGAAACCAGTGCTCCCAGTGCACGCACTGAGTGCAGCCTCACAGCATGACCCACATGTGGGGGGCCAAGCCCATCAACGCAGAAAGGGCAGAGAGACAGCACAATATATTATAATGTCAGCGTATCAGTCACACGAAATAGCATTAGTGGTGTACAGAGTGCTTCTCATCACAGCTCAGAGCGCCTCTCAAAGGGGTCAGCAGCATCAGCCCTGCTGCATGGGGGAAAACTGAGGCCAGGAGCGGTGCTCGGTGGTCAGGTGGGCTGGGGAGGACACTGGCCATGACACTCAGCCCAGCACTCTCCTATCTCTGACGGTGTGGCTGTGCCCTTTAGCATGACGTGAGAGCTGTGCTGCCAAAGGGACCATGACAGCACGTCAGGGCGGGGACCCAGGGAGATGTGATGCCCCAGTGAGGAACAAGGAGATGTGTCCCCAGGGCTGCTCCGCCTTGGTCTCTGCACTCACCCCAGCATGTGCCTTGGGGACAGAGGGGTGTCCGCAGGTGCTGCTCTGAGAGCCCTCTAAGAGCCCCAGATACCTTGTGCCAGGCTGAAACTCCCCTCTGCAGCACTGCACCCTTCTCAGCTCTGTCGTGATCTAACTGGGGGCAGTGCTGTCTCACCACCCCGAGGGACACCCTTGTCACTGACATGGATTTCAGCAAATCCCTGGAACTCTGCAGCCACCTGCCCTTGCTCCCTCATGCTCCTTTCCTTTGCTCAAACCAGTACGGGACACGGCACCACACACCTACCCATCAGGAAGTTCTTCTCAACCGCCATCCCTCGCACCCACGTCCGTATTCTGCCTGCTACTTCCCATCGCCTGCTCGCCCCGGGGCCATCCTCCTCCAGCATCTCCTGCGACGAGTCCTCGGGTGCCAGGCAGACGGCTCTCATCCAACCAAGCCTGTGCCTTTGGGTGTTGGGCTGGCTGGGCTCACACAGGCAAGCTCCAGCCCGTGGGCTCCGGGACGGTCATCAGGTAGCTGGAGGGGACGTAGCCCCTCTGGCCGTTCACCTCCACCAGGCTCCACTCCTTGCTTCCCTTCTTGTCGTGCGGCTCCAGCACCACCACGGGCTGCCCTGCCTGGAGGCTCACCTCCTGCGGACCTCTGGCTGCGAAGGAGAAGCCGGCAACCACCTGCAAAAGGCAGGGGAAGGAGGGAGGAAACCCTTGCTGGATGTGAAAGTCAAAGGGGGAAAAACATGCAGGGCAGAACAGGATCTAGAGGGGACACGGAGGTCGTTTCAAAGAGGGCAGTGCAGTACTGCCATTGATGGAGGGACATTGGGGACCCCACCGAGCACAGTCCTCTTGCTCTGTCCACCCCCTGTCCCCGTAAGGCAGACACCAGCCTCGCAGGGCACTCGGCCAGGGGCTGGGACCCTCCCTCGCTAGGCACATGGCTGCACACGTATGATCACGTGTGTGCGGGAAGAGCAGGTCCACCTTCCCACCCACACGCTGCACACACAGGGACCAGCTGGAAAAGTTGCTAGGAATGGTCCTGGGGGGGTGTCCCCCACTCTCACCTGGAAAGCTGGGGTGAAAGTGGCCACCGGGAGCCTGGGAGCTTCAGGTGACACATACGAATGTCGCCTTCTCTCTGTGCTGCTCTCTGGGGCTGGCATCTGCATCCCGGGCTGCTGGCTTTGTACTGGGCAATAGGGCTGGAGTTTTCCAGCAGGCACAAACCCTCGGGGACCTGGAGGACAAGGACACACACAGGTCATGGGGCCTGGCTGCCTGGCACATGTAGGACTGCTTGGACAAGAGAGGAATGACAACGTGGCTGTTGCCCGGCATGGCACAGCAGTCCTGTCCAAACTAGTCCATTGCTAGGGGACATCCAGCAGCAAACCTCCCCCAAAAAGAGATTTGAAGAAGTTTCTGAGTGCATGGGATTCTCCTTGCCCAGCCATGATGAGCCACCAGCGCTCCCTCATGGGGGAACCCGAACTTCACAGCTACCGGCTGCGGGAGCAGCTGGCAAAGCTGAGGTGGGTTTGGGCTGAGCAAACCCTGGCAGGGAGGACCCGGGAGGCAATGCCCCCCTGTTTCATCCAGGATGAGGAAGCAGTTGGGATTTGGTTTCTGACCCTGGTGCCGAGGTGGGGAGAGGCTCCCTGTAGCGTTCACAGTACCTCCAGCATCCACCAGCCATCTGCTCACGTTCCCTTTAGTGTCCACGCTTTGCAGCAGAGCTACAATTTGTCCCCTCTGCAAGGTCAGGTCCAAGTCTTTGCTGCCGCTGATGTTGCTCGTCACTTGGTAAAGTTTGTCTGGGCCGTGCTTGCTCACAAGGGAAAGGACCTTCTGCTCCTCGGCAGGGTTCAGGGGCTGGTGGGGAGCAAGAGACACAGGAGCACCTGGTGAGACATGCAGGAGGCCGAGGCCCTCCACGTACATGTGCTCTCCTTCCCGCAGGGTCACATACCAATGAGAGGTTAGAGGAGAAACTCCTTCACACTATCTGCTCTACCTCATGGTTTGGGAATGAGTGTCCAGAACCGGAAGACCTGAGACTGTTTCATCCCTGGTTATTCCCAGCCAGCTGCTCTCGGGGGCTTGCGGGAAATACTGTGGCTGTGGTAACCCCTCACGCCACTCCCTGAGCCGACCTCCCCCACAAGGAGATGTTCTGCACTGGGAAGCCACAGTCCTGCCTCTTCATCCAGCTGGCCCGAGACACCCCCTGAGACACCCAGCTCCTACCTGTGTCACAGGGCTCGGTGTGACTGTCTCAAACGTCTGGCAGAAGGCATGGAGCTGAGCGCCAGACTGCTGCAACGTGTCCGTCACCATCTTCCAGAAACTGGGCAGAGGCATGCGGCCATGGGGCATCTGTGAAGACAGACCCTGAGATCAGAGAGGGCCCTGGGGAGGGGAAGAGCTCTGGGTAGGGTCAGAAGAAAAGGAGCAGGAAGAAAAGAGGTGAGAAAGCAAGCGAGCAGGCCTTGTCGCTAAAGATGCACCCTGCATCCAGGATGTGGTTCCCGTTGGCAAGGGGAGCTGCTGCTCTCTGGCTTTGAGCCACCTGCCCTGGGCAGGGCCATCACACATGGGGCTCTTGCTCACACCAGAGCAGTCCCTGGGTCCTGCTGTCCTGCCCCAAGCCCATCCCACCAGACTAAAGAGGGAGACAGGTGGATGGAGCTCTGGGGTAGATGTCTGCAGCATAAGCATCCCAGACTGAGCAAGGGGAATCCGTCTTCATGACAAGGTATGTACAGGCTGTGTGTGAGAGGATACCTCCATGTAGCTGCATCTTCTTTGCATGGGTCAGGCCAGGGCCATGCTCTACCCCAGGGCTGTGGACTGGCCTGACCCACCGTATTTGCAAACATCAGGCCCAGAGACTGTCTGTGCAGTGAGGAGTCCTGGGAGATGTCTCCCAGGGGATAGGGGTTGAGGGATGTTCCTCAGGCCAGGAGTTATCTATCTCCTCCTTGCCTTCCCAGCACAGAGCCCTCAGCAGCTCAGAACCAACACTGATTTCTCAGGCAGCATATCAATAAATTATCAGTGGTGTCCTCAAAGAGAGAGCAGGACAGTTCCTGGCAGTGAAGACAACAAAATTTGGCTTTCCCCAGCCAAAGGGGAGGAGAGATCACTTAGGAATGCTAGTCAGGGAGCTGTGTGTCTGCAAGGATGAGCTACAGCAAACCTTCAGTGCCCTGACATCTGAGTCATGTCCCAAGCCTGAAGAAGGCAGGTCTGGCTCAGCGTGTGCTGGTTTGGGCATAGACACCGAGGGGTCACTCTCACCTGCTCTAGCTCCTTTTCTGCCTGGTGCAGGACCTGGGCAGCCAAGTCCCGTTGCAGGGCACTGAAGGAGCACAATATCTGCCCCAGGAGCTGCAGAGCCGCCTGGTTGAACCGTGGGAGCTCAGCCACGAGCAGGGCATTGATGGCAAGGTAGGTGTTCATGGCTGCCTCCTCATCATACGTCACACTGCCCATCTCGCTCTTCCGTTCCTGGATCTCCTCGTAGTCCAAGAGCTTGTCCAGGCGCTTCTTGACCAGCTGCTGTGGCCCCACCAACATGTCTGAGAGGCTGCAGAGGGGCTGGCAGACCAGCCTGTCCAGCCGTTGCTTCTGTGGGGTGAAAGAACCCAAGTTTCCACGTGAGCACCCCCCAACAGGCCTGGTCGTCTGCAAGGGGCACTGTCTTACACAGGAGAAAATGCTCAGGGACCTGTTGAAGGGCTTGTGTGGAATGCGGAGCATCTGAGGCATCCTTCCCTGAAGGCACTCACGTTGCCAACCATAGCAGACCCATGGCAGAGAGCAGTTATGCATGCCACGATTCAAAACTCATGTTCCATGCAAATGATCAGGTAGGACTCACGCACAAGGTCCCCAGGGCCACAGGGGTGCGGCAGTGACTGACCCATGTAGGTCACAGGGTCCTGGTTTGACAGAGACCTAGGGTCTGTCTGGTTATCCTGTGTAGCTACCCTCCCTCATTGGGCTGGTGCTCCCGGGGGATGTTGGCATCCAGATGTGGGGTTCAGGCTGCCGTGCCACGCTCCTCACTGCTCGGAAAACCTCCCTGACCGCATTCACGGTGGCAACCACCACCCAAGAGGGAGTCCTGGAGAACCAGGCAGGAGTGGTGGAAGGAGACAGATGGGGGGCTCTTGGGCTCCCAAAGGTGAGTGTGGATGCTGACAAGGTGTGGGTAGGTTGGACTGAGGTTTGGCAGCAAACACCCTGTGTGAGTCAAATAAACAGTATGCCTGGTTTTCCACCATCCTGCGCTCTGCTGCAGCCCTGCCTGCACGGCTGGCTATGAGCATGTCAGGGCCTTGAAGGTACAAACAGTCTCTAATGGCCCAGAGCAGCCTCACCCGGGGCCTCCACCTGCACCCCTCCCAACAGCCCATTTCAGGGCCTTCAGCTGCTACTTAAGCATTGCTGTGGGTGAGCTGGTTTCTGCCTCTGTCTCCTGGGTAGACCTTGGACCTCTGCTGTAGGTAGCTCAGCTCCTGGATGGACCCCTCAGATGGACACTGCAGCTTGTCTCCAGCCCTGGATGGACTTCAGAGCTGTGTTGTAGTCTTGTCTCTGGCCCTATCTCTTGTTTCCTGGATGGACCCTGGAGCTGGTTCTTCACTTCATGTGTCTGGGACTGCTGATGGAGCCTGTTACCTGCCCCTTTGTGTTTGGACCCTGGGGGAGCGTGCCTGTTGGTGAGGGCCCTGCCTGCTCCAGAGTCCCCCTTGACTCTTGGCTGCCCTGGCAGAAGGTGTGAGAGCGATGCTTGGCCATGACCCTGAAGGAGATCTACAGGGAAGGAGTACTCACAAACTGTGGGAAAATGGAGCCATGGAGGTATTCTGCAAAGTGATGGTATTGCTGGGCAGGTCCCTTGTTGATCTGCAGCTCACGCTTGTGTGGGGTAGGCAGCAGGAACATCTGAAAGGGAGAAAGCCATCAGACCTGACCTGCAGAAGTTGCCCAATGCTAGCTAACCCATCTGTAACCTAGCTCTGTGTCCCCAAAGATGTGCCAATGTCCCAGCTGGGTGCTCTGTGGGACTGATACTATGGGCTACTCTTGTCTGCAAGCCAGGGAGCTCATGTAGGTGTTACCCAACCTCTCCCCTTGAGCAGGGGTCATGCACCGGCTTGCAAAAGCACTCCTACCCCAGCAAGGTGGCCAAGGCTGCCCTGTGGCCCCAGGCAGCCTGTCCCAGCTTGATGCTGCCTGGTGCTTTGACACTTGGGTTTGGTTCTCCAGTAGCTCCATGGAGTTTCTTATATTTGTGTACAAAATCTTCCCCTGCCTCTGCATGGAGAGTGAGGGGAAAGGAAAGCAGCTAGGGATGGTTTGGGTGGAGACCCTCCTCTGCTTTGAGAGGCTTTGCTCCAATGTTAACTCTGGGGCAGCAGCCTCCTTCCTGCCTGGAGACAGATTTTGACCCACCATCTCTAGACTCAGAGAAGGGAGCAGTGAGCTCGCAGAGCCCCAGCCTGCTGCTAGTGCCAAGAGAAGCCTGGCCTCCTCCTACTCTGCCTCCTGAGCTTGGCTTTGCTGCCCCTTGGAGCACTGCTCCTGCAGTCAATCCTGGAGCAGCAGGAGCAGTTTCTGGTTGATTCTCATCAACCGTGGCTGCCATGGGCCTCTCTTAGTGTCCTGATCTCTGTTAAATCCTGTTTTGTTGGTGGTTGGCTTTTTTTTTTTTTTCCTGTGGTCATGTTTAGGAGATTCTTCCTTTGTAGTCCTCCTTGCCACAGGAGGGACTGGAGACAGAAATATAAAAGGGGAAAGTGATTGACCCTTTGAGCAGAAGGCAGCAGCTCCAAGACTTGTGTGCTTTTCCTAAACCCTCTACGAGCTCTTCCACAAGCAGAGGTGGCTGTGATGATCTTGTGTGCACCAAGATTCACTTCCCCTTGCGGAGGGGGCACTGGTACAGATGGATGCGTAAGAGGCAACTGCCAGCCAGCACAGAGAGAGGCCAGGCTGTCTGTGCCCTAGGAGAATGCTTCTTCACCAGCTCCTTGGGAAGCTTTCAGGAGAGAGATGGGGCATGCATGCAGCCCCACCTTCCTCCACCAGCAGCTCCTCTGAAGCTGCGACCAAGCCCCAGCATGACTCCTAACCACAGGTTATTGTTTAGGCTGCCCAGTGTGTGTGCAGACACCTGATGTCCTGGCTGAAGCCAAGAACCTGGCTTACAGAGATGCAGCTCACCACGGGGCAGCACCAGGCAAGACTCCAGGAGCAGTCAGTGTCCCAAGCACTCAGTGTCCCCCTAGCTGGTGCCACATCTCACTGGCATACAGATTGCCATCCTCATGTCTTCTGTTCTAATACTATTTCACCCTCTCTTCGGACTACATGGGGTCTTTGTCCCCTTCTTCTCCTTCCTGGTTCTATATGGGGAGCCCTTGTCAATATTTTCATGACAAGGTCTTTCCAGCCCTTGAATTGCTGCTTTCTGAACCTTCTGCTATTTCCTGAGACTTTACTGATAAAACAGTGTCTGGGGATTTCAAGTTTTGCCATTGCTCATAGTTTCATTTCCCTCAGATGCCCCAAGGGATTTCCATGAGAAAATCACAGCAGCTACTCAACTGGGTCATCTCAGAAGGGCAGTTTGTTGTTTTCCTGATTTGGGAATGCTTCTATCTCTTATGCAAGAATTCCCAGGCTGAACAACACTTTGCCCTCTCAGCTGTTTAATGCTTTGAAATAATGATCAGTTTAAGGAGCAATTATTCTCAAATGACAGCCAGCTCAAACCGTGTCAACAAAGCCCTGACTTTGTTTTCAGCTCTGCTGGACCTGAGCAATTCTTGGATGTTGTGCAGGCCCCCAGCATGACATCTTTGGCTGCGAGAAGCAGGTCTCTGAACATCCCCAACTGACACTGGTTTCCACAGGGCTTGAAAGTATTCTGCAACCCCCAAAAAAACCAGCTCCTGAGGTCTGGATGGGGTCAACCCCCTGCAAGTCATTGGGAATTTACCTCTAAATGGCCCAGGTAGGATGCCACGTTTTCCTTCAGCGCAGTCACGCTGGACACCACGCACTGAAACTTCTCCTCCAGGTCGTTGTACTCCTTGTCCTCCGTCTGCAAGGCAAGGGGCAGCTTATCCCCAGCACGGGCAGCCAGGCAATGCCTCTGGCAGGGCTGACGCCCATCACTGGGTGCTAACCTAAAAAGCAGCCAGGCACCTGGCAGAAGCATGCAGCGCTGGGGACAGGGTGGGTGGACCCTGAGAGGCTCCAGGAATCTGAAAAGGGCCAAGATCTAGGGTGCTTGGGATGCACACAAGAGGGCTTTCGGTGTGGTTGTGGTGCTGGGGAACACCAGGGTGCCTTTCCTTTTGCTGGCGTGCCTGAGGATCCTATGGGCCCTTCGGGGGCCAAAGCGCTCCCCTGCACCGCTCCGAGGCAGGGAGCGAGGTGCACACCTGCATCCCTCCCATCTATCCCGCTGGCCCAGATGGCAAGCTGCTCAAAAATGGGACTGTGGCTCCAATGACAGCACGGGCCACTGGGTGTCAGCATCGGCCACCGCATCTCGTCTCTGCTCTCCTTGTCCCGCTGGCGAAGCATCTCGGGAGGCAGCGGAAAGCCCCAGAAACGACCCGAGGAGAGGCGGTGGGGTGCGGGCCGCCCACCTTGGCCACGATGCCGGCCTCGTGCATGAAGAGCCGGCTCAGCCGCGTGGTCTTCTTGGCGATGGAGTGCGTGTTGAGGCGTGCCAAGCGGTCCCGCAGCGTCAGGTGCTCGGCCTTGTTGTATTTAGTCGCTGCCTCCGGTGCGGGCATGCGAGGTGGGAGGAAAAAAAGATCAAGATAGGAAATTTCAGGGCAGCATCCTCAGCAGCCTGTGCGGGCAATGCCAGGCCTGGAGCTTGCAAGTTGTGATCAACAGGATAAACACAACCCACATCAAAGAAGGGCAGCCCCAGGGAAAGTACAATGAAAACCAAAAAGAGCAAGCTCCCCTTTGCGGGGAGCCTGACTTCTCCTATCCCAAGGGCAGGACTGTTCCTCCCCATTCCCCAGCTCTAGGAATGCGGACAGACTGGTTTTGTGCTCAGCCCCCACCATGCCACCCTGCTCCTGCAGCCTTCAGGTCTTGCCCAGAGTGGCATTTGCAGGACAGGAGCAGTGCCAGGAGCCGCCCGCACAAGTCTGCAGCTCCACCATGCATGGTGGGTGGAGGGCAGGAGAGCTTTGAACCGACTTGGGTGGAAATCAGTGCAACACCACGGGGAGATGACTGGGGTGGGGATGGGGCTTCCCAGGCGCTGTGCCCGCTGCACGCTCACCTACTTCTCTGCGCCGTTTGTACTCGTTGATGTTGGCATTGACCTGGGCCATGGCGTGGACAGCTGCCTGCAGGGCCGGGTAGGCGCTGGAGCTGGTGGGGGTGTTCTCCAGGATCTTCCCCAGCAGCAGCGGGTATTTGGTGACCCTCTGCACTGGCATCACCAGGAAGAAGCTGAGGTCCGACGCACCCGTGTGAGGTCTGATGAAGAGAGGAATCGCTCAAGGTTGGTGTGGAAGACTGGCCCACTGCCCTACCGCTTCTTCCAGCTCCTCTGTGAGCATTTTGGGGAGAAAGCGGCGCCTCTCCAGCTGAGAGGAAGCTTTACTGCTTTGGACCCTCAGGTGAGCTGTGTCCAGCAGCTGTGGGGGGTTTCTGGCTGTGAACCCCTGGTCCCTGCCAGCTGCAGGGCCACCCCGCTGGGAGCACTGGCATGGGGATGCCGTCCCCACCAGCCCCGAAGGCAGTGCCAGCCCCGGGCGGGCGCCCTGCCTCCCTGAACAGTGCTGCACTTGTTCTAGCTACGAGGCACGGGATCAGCGCTCACTCTGGGGGCAGTGGGGAGGGAGGGTGCGGGGAAAACGCAGGCAGGCTGCTGGCAGGACTGCCTTTCTACCCGCACATGGGGCATCACTCGTCAGGGAGTCCTGTGCCCAGAAACAGGGAGCAGAGAGTCCCAGCAGCTCCTCTGCTGCCACTCCTGCTTCTCCTGGTTCTGATAGTGCTTGTGACCCCCCTGACAGTGCAGGAGGGGTTCAGCAGGTTTCCCCAGAGCAGCCCATCTCTCTGCTCAAGCTGTGCGATGCGTGCCCTCCATGGACACAGCCTCTTTGGCTGGTGAGGCGATGTGAGGGTGTGGAGGAGGCAGGACCTGCAGATGCCACCCCATCCCTTGATCTGGAGTCCACCATAAAAACCAGCACCCCTGTAGCACCCCTGTGGCACATGGCCTTGAGGGTGCAGGACGGGCTGCCAGGGACTGCACCAGGCAATGCCACAAAGGTGGTGCCCATGATATTACACTCAGCCTGGTGGCATGTACCCGCGCAGGCAGCTTGTTCTGAGAGAAGGGCAAGGCCAGTAGGTAAAACATAGAGAGGGAGGGGGTGGCCTCAGCAGCAGGTACCTACACTGTTGCAGTCAGGGTCTCCAGGATCTCCTCCTGCAGCCTGGGGTCCTTGCGGTAGCTCTCCACCAGCAGCAGGGTATGCTCGTAGCCGGCACAGTAGATCTTGTAGACGGTCTCTATCTCCTCCTTGAACTCCTGGAACAGGGCGCCTGGGGAAGGAGAGAGAGGTTGGAAGGGATGGTCCTTTCCTACGGCCTCAGAGAAAGGTAGAGGTTTCTCCCCAGCCTGTTGGAAGGGTGAAGACAGCAGAGCAGTGCCAGTCAAAAGTGCTGCGGCAGTGCTCTGCATCCCCAGGCACCTCTGCTAAGCTGGGCCTGATGCTGCCCCCCGTCCTCGCTTTCTGCAGGCCTGTGGGGTGAGCATGGGTGGCTGCTTGTGGACGTGGTGCGCAGGCAGCACTGCTTCCCAGAGCCAAGGGAGATGCAGGAGGGGTTGGAGTGGGTGGACTGGGGGCCTCACATAGGCACAGCACAGGGCAGTGGTGCTGCCAGCGCCACCAAAGGCATGAGTGGGTGCAAGTCAGCTCTTGGTGCTGCACCACTTACAGATGCAGAGCAGCTGCTTGTGCTCCTGGGTAGCCGTGGCCTCAAGGCCTTTCAGGAACCGTCTGGAGACATGGAGGATGTCGTCGGTGTTAGAGAAGAGTCCTTCCAGGTCAAGATCAGGCAGCTGAAAGGAACAATGATGCCCCAGGGTAAGCCACATACATCAGACAGAGGTGGACCATGTGCTCTGGAGGCATTCATGCCCTCCTGAACACACATGGCCTTCCAGCTGCCCCATGCGACACCCGAGGAGCTGGAGCAATGCTCTGTTTCAGGAGGCACTGAGGATGCTGAGACATGGCTGCGCTCCTGAGTGGGGCACTGGGGCCTTTTCATGTTACAGATGCAGGGTTAAAGCCATAGGATGACTGTACTGGGTCAGACCCAATGTCCATCCAACCCAGGACCTCAGCTGATCGAGGACAGCCCAGGAAGGTGGAAGGTGAGCATGTGGTGACCTCCCTGCAGTGGTCTGGGCAACTTGCAGCTCTCAACAGATTTGCCCTACAGTCCCCAGCCCCTGGGTGGGGGGACGTACCCCCTCCCACCTGCTTCTTCTGTAGGTGTGCCCGGATGTCTGACACACAGAGCTGGATGTTGTGGACGTAGCTGGCCTCAGTGGTGATGAGCTCCTCCACGGCCAGCCGCTGGCTCAGCTCCATCCTCTCACAGGGTATCACCTCCTCGTAGATGGCCTCTTCGGGCTCAGCTGCGTCCTCGGCAGTAGGCTCTGCTCCATGGGCACTCGCCATCTCGGCGGGATGCTCTGCAAGGGATCAGGGGCAGGCTGTGGCAAGGGCAGCCCTGGGAGCAGTGTGCCGGTGCCCAGCCCAGCTCAGTGCCCGTGTTCCCTCCGTGGTGCTGGGGGCATCCCACAGCACATCCCTGGGGACACTCAAACCATCTGCGATTACAAGCAAGGTGTGGATGACACTCCAAACCCATAAAACCATAAAGCGCCGCAAGCCAGGAGCAGGCCAGCAGCGGAGGGCAGACACCCACGCGTGGCAGGCAGGGACTTGCCACACACGTGCTCAAACTCCAGCGACCACGTGCAGGGGGCAGGTGAGGGGAGCTCCAGCTGCAGGCAGGGGCCCAGCAGCATCCACCCAGCACTGGCACTGCGCAGGGACTCGTTCCTAAGGGCAGCACAGGATTTGCCACCTCTGCCCCTGCTCTTCGCTGCCAGGGCTAGCTGTTCCCTGCCTGCCTTGGCTGGCGGCGCCTGGCGCGTTGCCTTGCCTTCAAGAGTCCTATTCAAAGTACAAAGAGTGTTTTTGCGGCACTTGAACAAGAGGCATTTCTGTGGCAGGGAGAGATGATCTAAAAGTGACAGGGATGGGGGAGGGAAGCGGGCGAAGCCGCAGGCGCCTCTGCCAGAGGCACTGGCAGCCCCCAGTGCGCGATGTCCATGCCCTGCCCAGCACAGCCCACTCTCTCTGCCTGTGAAGAGTATGAAAAATTAGAGCCAAGTCATGTTGTTTCCTTCACAGGGAACATCATCTGCTCTAACTGGTGCCAAGGAGGATGGAGCAGCTCCCAAAGCATCACAGATAGTGCTCAGTCCCAGGCAAGAGGTCTTGAGAGAGAAACAGGGCACAGCCCACACCAGCACAGCGCACGGCTTGGCCAGATCCAGACCCCAGCCGGGGGAGGGATGCTGCCAGGCAGCCTGCCCACAGAGGCTGCGGAGGAGGCGAAGAGCAAAGGCAGGGCAGAGGGGGCTTGGAAGGATAAAAGTGAGATGGCACAAGCAGCGGCACGGGGGGGGTGACTCTGCGTCTGTTCTCTGCTGCCTGCCCAGCCAGTGCCAACCTCCGCGCCTGACTGTCAGCTGGGCTGCGTCAGGCCGAGCGCCTGCTTCAGAAGCTGCAGCCGTGGGAGCAGGGAGAGGGGCTGGCAGGACAGCCCGAGCCTCCGATGGGAAAGGGTCCAGCTAATAAGCAGGTGATGCTGTTGTGAGCACCGGGCAGGGTCAATGTCCCCTCTGGCACATGCCCACAGCTGCGCTGGAGAAGAGCTGGGCTTGGGACGGCAAGCAAGCGCCAGTGAGAAGGTACGGGACCTCTGCCTGCCTTACCCTGCCAGCTGTCATCCCTGCCCTCTGGATTTTGCTGCTGCCCCTGCCTGTGGCTGCTACGTGACACAGGGAGGGGGAGACACTTTCCTAAGTCACTTTGGGTGCTTCTGAGATGTCCAGGCAGAAAGACGCCCATCAAGGACTGTTGGACAAGCCCAGCGTCCTCTGCCTGGGAGTGACAGCAAAATCCTTGCTCAGAGGAAGGGCTGCAGTGGATGCAGGTGGAAAGTCATGATTTCAGACAGACCCTGTGCCCTGGAGAGTGACAGGTGCTGGGCTGTCACTGCTCCCCGTGCTGGCATCCCTCAGAGCACGCAGCTGCTTTGGGGGTTGTCCCCAACCTGGGGAAACCTCTTTCCCTCACCTTGCCTCCCTCTCAGCCCCCCAGCCCGAAACACCGGAGGAAGAAGGGAATGGGGCAGAAGGGAATGGGAGCCGCGTTTCTGGCAGCAGCGGAGTAGCCGGGGAGCGCAGGAGCAGGTTTCGTTCCCCAGCTCTCCTCCCGGGCAGCTCCCTGCCTTCCGCACCGCACCGCCGCCTGCGAGCATCCCCGTCCGGAAAGCGGGGACGGGGCAGAGTGTGTCCCCCCCCCAGCCCCCCGCCCTCGGGGACAGGCGGTGCCGCGGGGCCTCCCCCACGCTGGGGCCGTGCGGGCTGCGGGCCCACAGCTCCCACCCCGCGCCCCCGAGACACAGATTGTGCGTGGCCGTGACA